>PVHP010053079.1:0-10908 GCA_004024765.1 Zapus hudsonius
GCCTCAGTGATTAGCTGAGCATGGCCTCAGCCACACCTTATGGCGGTATGCAGGCACATCTTATGTTGTTAGGTTGGAAGAGAAAATAGTTTTAGTAGTCTGCATTTAGGCAAAAATCATATTATCCAAAAAAGAGGTAGAAACCCAAAATTATACCAGTAAAGAAAGGCAGAATTCAATTTTTCCTAGCATTTGGTGCTAGGAAATTTAACAAAAGGCTGTGGCCCCCCTGTGGTAAAGTCCTTTAACAGGTTTGATTACTCTCAGGCTGCCTTTTGTACTTAGCCAGAAGTTAAATTTGCATTTTAGAGAGGGGAAGAAAAACATTTTTTTTTGTTTGATAACATCTCTGGTCGTCCAGGCAACTTCTGATTAGCTTCTGAATAGGTTTTGTTTTTCTCCTTAGGATGCCTTGTTTCAGGGCAAAGTTCAGGTTTTTTCGTAATCTATCCCAAGCAGCGATCTTTAAGTTTCCTGAGACAACAAAGCATGAAGCTACTGCATCACTTTCATTTAAAAAAGCCTTTACAGTTTGTTTCCTTATTTTCAGATCTTTGGATAATAACAGCTCATTAAGAGCCAGGAAAATTGGGTGCGCGTGAGCAGCGCCCATCTCAAAAATTATTAGTTTCACTTTTGTTTTGTAGTTTGCGCTGCAGTCGCAAATCTACATTTGCTCCTTCTCTTACAGATAAGAGCAAAATCTTTCCCCGCTTTTATCGCGGATCCCCTATTTCCCCGGGGACTCACCAGTGCACTGCCTTGAATTGCTGGGAGTTCTGAACCGTTCGGGCCAACCAGCTGTCGCGTCCAAGCTTGACCAGCAAGAAAGGACACGACCACGAATTCTTCTCCGCAGCAATTTATTCAAGAAAACTTGCAAGTTACATTCTTACTAGTTACTTCTTCATTCTTCTTTTTCTTCTCTTCCCGCGCTCAGGATGTGCAGGAATTTTAAGTCAAACTACCACCTATCAGCATTACATACGTATACATTCACAATTGGTCCATATACACGGAAGCATGCCAGGCATTAAGCCATTTCCATACAAGGAGATAATAAATTCTCTGGAATGCACACCACGTGGAGGTAAAGAAGAGAGGCCAGCGCCATCTTCTCAGCAGGCACTCAAACAAAGAAAAAGCCCACGCTGCCTCCAGTAGGTGGGCGTGGCAAGGCTTGGCCCTGGGAATGGGGCTGGGCCCCCCCGCCCCCCCTACCTCACAGGAACAGCTCACTACAAGTTTAACCATTTTTATGGCATAAGAAAACAATATATTATCAACCACTTGGTTTCAAACCACAGGTAGAAAATGCCTTCAGTTACGATTTAAAGAAAAAAAAAACATACAAACACATGCCTATACAATTTATATATTTTATACAACAAAATAGCAATGCTGTTTCTTCTGTCAAGTGATCAAATGTCACCTTTCTTTTGCATATTCTTTGCATGTGTCTGTGTTGTGCATGCATGTATGTATGCATTTTCATATAGAAGTGTGTGCTCATGTATGTAGGTGCATCATCAGGTATCATCCCCAATCTTTCTCCAATCTTTTATTGAGCCAGGGTTTTTCTTTTTTCTTTTTTAAAAATATCTTTATTATTAATAAGTTTATATGAGCAAATCTTGTGAATATGTCCATGTTTCCCTTCTCTCTGTCCCCTACCCACTGGGGTCCTTCCTTGGTGCACACACTGGATCTGTCCATAGGATATGGGGTATAAACTGCACCAGAGGTAGCTAGTTTTTCTTCTTTTTTTCCCTTCCTTCCCCCTTTGTGTATTTTTGCTGAAGAGGGCAATTTATCTGGATATTCTCCCCCAACATGGCTCTTACATTCTTTCTACCCTCTCTTCTGCTCAGTTCCCTGAGTCATGGTGGGTGAGTTTTGAGTCAGCTTTGTTGTTGAGATCTTAAGTATCTCTGGATCTTTGCCCTGTGTTGTGATAGGTATTGTTGGTGTCTGTTTCCATTGACCTTTCATGGGTTATCAGACTTGAGATGATTGGTCTCACATGAACCTGGAGTGTGCTGATTCTGCTGGCCCAGCTAGCCAGTTTGCCCCCCACCCCCACCACATTCCTCTGCCTCCCAAAGAAGAGATTATACTTAGGTCCTCATGGTTCCACACAGCAAGTGCTCTATGGAATGAGCCATCTTTCTAGGTCTACTTTTGTGCTCTGTTTAAGACAGTCTTTTTTCTAAACAAATAAACTCAACTCCCGTATGAGTTTAAAAAGCTATCATGTGCTCATTGTCATTCTCTTGAGATGTATAAGATCATACTTTAGATACAGAAGTCTTTAGCCCATATAAATTGAATTCAAATGACTAAATATCACATTTGGCAGCATATTTCTGTTAGATATAACCAGAAAAATACAAGCAAATGATATTGTAGAAATACTGCGTAATGTAGAAAGACTTAAATTAAGGGGCATTCGGAAAAATAAACACACCATACCTGAAAATGTGTTTGGAAAATGATGGCTTTGCAAAGACCAAAGCCATCTAGGTATGGAGTTTCAGTGAGAGCAATATGAACTATAATAACAGCAGGTGATGCATTTTACCTCGGGAACAGAATCCTTTAATTTCTCATGGTATGTCATGTTCTAGAAACTGAGATGTCCAAACTACTATCTGAACTACTAGTAGTTTTGATATGTATTTCTGCCTGCTTGACAAGGGTGCATATCCTTACATTACACACCTGCTTTCCCAGGCAGCTCCCCATCACTGTCCTAGGTTCCTGATCCTGGTAAATCATGGCAGTGTCAGGTCAAATGTTAGGTATTTTATGTGGTAATTCAGAAGTTTTATGCTTCAAGTTATTTACACAACTGTCAGACTTATGAGGATTTAAAGAGCATTTTTTAAACTACACTTCTTTATGTGACAAAAAGGTAACCTAGCTTAACTTCATTTAAAAAAGGTTTTAGGGACTGGAGAGATGGCTTAATAGTTAAGGCACTTGCCTGCAAAACCTAACACCCTGGGTTCAATTCCCTAGTACCTACATAAAGCCTGATGAACAAAGTAGTTTATGCATCTGGGGCTCTTTTGCAGTGGTTGGAGGCCCTGCCATGTCCTCCCTCTCTCTCTCTCTCTCTCTCTCTCTCTCTCTCTCTCTCTCTCTCTCTCTCTCTCTCTCTCTCTCTCTCCTTGTAAAACAATAAAGTAAATTTTTTTGAGGTGGGGTCTCACTCTAGCCCAGGCTGACCTGGAACTTACTTTATAGTCTTGGAACTTACTTTGTAGTCTCAGTATGGCCTCAAACTCATGGCAATACTTCTATCTCTGCCTCCTGAGTGCTGAGATTAAAGGCTTGCATCATCATACCCAGCTGAAATATTAAAAAAAAATTTAAATCAAATAAGACTCAAGAGAATTATTGCTAAGTGTTACACAGAGCAAAGGTCAGTGTGGAGCTGTGACTTGAACTTATTTCATCAATATTTGAATGAAATTTATAAAATTATACATTCCTTTGTCTCTAGAATTTTAGCATTCTCATCTTTAAAATAAATGGGATTGGGTTATAGACTTCTAATTTAATTTTCTGTGTTTCAAAATAAATACTCAAACTAATAATATATTTCTACAAATGATATGAAGTATGCCATGAAGTTGACAAGCATGCAAGTTAAGACATAAATTTATTGGTCTAACAGTATTAATATAAAAAGGGAATGTTTTCTAAATTGGAAATTGTGAGCTTTTTCTTAAACTGCTAATTTGCTTGTTCCATACTTGAAGATGTTCTTGATTATAAAAGAAATAAAAGACAACCAGTAAATTTAAGGGGAAGCAGACACAACTTTTGTAATTGCTTCTACTTTGTAATAAAAACCATGACTATTCTTAATATCTTCAGAGTAGTCTATAGGAAATAATTATTCTGGGAAGACCATTTTGATGATGAGAACCACTTAAAGAAAGCTGCTTTTATTATTAGTCTTTGACTTTCCACAGTGCTTTTCCCAAGGGGTTTTCTGGACTCAAAATACATTTTTTGTTAATGTATGTTTCTCTCATGGTAAAGCCATGACTTTTTAGCCAGTCCAAAGCTTTTTATTCTTTAGGGTGAAATTATTCAGTTCAACAATGGTTTAGCCAAGGAAACTCTGAAACAATCCAATACTTCCAAGTGTGAGGCGTGTCACCATTGTGCACCTAAATTCTTCCCAATTGTTAGGGAGAACAAATATGTTGCTAGTGATATAACAGTGACATATATAAACATAAACAAAATAGGAGACAACAAAAAGAAAGCTAAATATTACCCCAAATGCCAGAATCTTAAAATAAGCATCATCACCTTTAGGTAAATGTTTTACTAGACATTTATCTATGTTTCTGTGTGAATTGACAGAAGTACATTCACCAAAGCCCATAACATAGACTTTATAATACGGAATCATAGAATAAATGCTAGCTGAGTGATAATCAATAAATAACCAGAAGGCCACAAGCCTGAGGCTACTCATAGTTGGAGTTCCCATGTAGTGACCACAACTTAATTTAATAAATTGAGTTTTAGCCAATCACAAACAGCCAAGTTTCAGCTAATCATAGGCAGTCAGCTCATCACACAATGCCCAAGTCAAACAGAATTCTCACTATAACTGAAAAAGCAATATTTATGCTTTTCTTGTGTCTGATCTGTTCCTGGGTAGAGTTTTCTCTTGACCTCTCCTATTTTCAGATGCTAACTAGTTTAAACATACTCTGGCAAACTCAATTTTAACAGTCAAATGTCATATGTGGGCTTGGAAGTGATCCTCCTATTTCCACCATGAATGCCAAGGGATCGGGTGGAAGTACCTGTGGTGTGTCTTTTGCTCTCTCACAGCAGCTAGAGGTCAAGTGTGAGTGACTTCTCAGCTTCAAACTCTGTGCATGTATTTTTAAGTCTCCAGACATGTTTGGACAATTCTGTCATCATACAAGAGTCATGATTTGATAGTACTTGATAAATAAGTGGACTGGTTCTAGTTAGAGGCCTCTGGAAGTTCTTGTTTGTGACTTCCTCTGAGTCTAAGGTATGTGGAACATTTTCTGGGATAATTTTATGTACAAAAGTTATGGTCTTAGGACCTGAGTATTCTTAAAATATAGACAAACCTTATTAAAGACAACATATAATGAAGTTTTAAACTACCTAAATTTCTCTTTTTAATTAAAAAGAGAAAAAACAATCTAAAAGAAACATCACAAAATGGGATGCCATATAAATGATATACAGAGACATCAGATGAATCAAAGGCCGCCTGATTAAGAGTTCTGACAGTAATCAAATGCAATATTCTTTTTTTCCCATTAACATTAGTCAAATGCTTCCTTCTGGATCAGTAATCTTGTTCTATTTCCCCCCCAAAATTAGGCAGCTATCTTCAAATAAATTAAAAACCTTACATTTTAATACCTCATACATCACTAAAATTTCAAAATGAAAGTTATAAAATAGATTACTGTTTATATATTTATGTATGCCCATCATATCTATGTAGATAGATAGATATTTTGAATTTTGAAAATAAACACAACATTGACATGCAATTTTTCTTCCTGGTTTGTTAGTAAAATAAGTTTATAGTATCTTTATGTCATAAAATTTCAACAAGAAAAATAACAATATGATAGTTGTTTAATCTCATCTTCATAAGGAATATCAACAAAATTGCTAGTGAGGTAAGTAGGTAAAGATGTAACTAAAATCATTAGAAAAAAGAAATAGCTCTAGAAGGAATTCAAAATGCACTTTTGGTAAAGTGTAAGGGTTTGAGGAGAATTAGAAGGCAATTTCTTAAATTGAATGATTAGTGGATCTAGAATGAAAAAGAGGAGTCTAAGATAAAAACTGAATGGATCAAAGAAAGTTATAATTTGTGGATGGGAAATATTGGAGACGGAGTTTTAAGTTGTGATCAAGATGATTCAGATTACATGGCACTTATGAGATTTTTCTAAGAATTTAGCATGAATTTCAAGTGTACACAGATTTAAAAAAACTAGTATTTGTTAACAAGTTTTTCTGAAGTATTGGTCTTCTGTTAATACATAAGACAAAATGCTTTTCAAATTTCAGAAGATTTCACATTTGTTGAGATAACGTCCCATGCTGTAGTTTGTCTGTATTAAGTCTTTGATTGCTTAAGTAAATTGACCCCTCCATTCTAAAACTGCTAAGGTTTCTCTCTAGATGGAGATAATGTTCTGTGTTTGCCTTGAAAGTTTCTTGTCATCACTCTGGTTAAATGAAGGACTCTTGGCTCACACTGACTTGTGATCCTATTTTAATCAAATACCTTAAAACCTGACATTAATGATTTCTTTAAAACAAATTCTTTTGAAAAAAAATGTTTTATTTTATTTATTTATTTAAAAGGAGAGACAGAGACAGAGACAGAGAGAGACTGTCTAGAATAGGCACATTCGGGCCTCCCTCCAGCTGCTGCAAATGAAATCCAGATTCATGTGCTACTTTGTGTATCTGGTTTTACATGGGTACTAGGGAATTGAACCGAGGGTCTTAGGCTTTGCAAAGCAGGCACCTTAACTGTTGAGCCATCTCCTCAGCCCCATAAATCAAATTCTATGCTAATAATTTAATTTTTCATTATATATGCATTATATATATGTTAGCAATTATATTTTATAATTTATAAAATATAAACATTTTATCCCCTCACCCTGACTCCTGTTACCCTGGAGGGCCCTCCTCTATAGAGTTATGGTATTTACTGTAGGTCATGAAGGCCTCAGGGGTCAGTCCCTGTGGGGTAGCTTTTAGTATGCAAGGTTGTCTTGGAGTAAGGTTTTCAGATGGGCCCTTGGAATGTCTCAAAAGGATTTATTCCATCTGCTTAGAAAAGGGAGCTTTGAAAGTATTGTAGCAAAATGAGTGTGATCTCACTGCCCCACCTCCCCTGCATTCACTGTTAACATCCTACTGATGTTTGTCCGTTAGATGGCTAATCCCATTACATCCTACTGATGTTTGTCCGCCAGGTGGCCAATCTCATTGCATGAAGTGGAAAACTGCCAGGTCTCTGAAGTTCTGTGAGATAAGTAAGAGACAAGGCCGTAGAATACCTGGGGACAATATCTGAAACCTATTGTAAATGTGTAAACTGCTAGGTGATGGTAACTGGCATGTGTAATGTCACATACCTACTCTCTACTGACTATAAAACACCTTGTCAACTGGGGTGCTGGGCCCAAGACCTTTTTCCTGGGGTTGGAGCCCCCAGGCCCGGGTTTAGAATAAAACTTCACTCTCCTCTTGCCAAAGCAGCTCTGTCTTTTGTCACTGGGTATTTCTGCAACATTTTGGAGGCCCCAGTGAGATTTGACAGCCATACCCCATTTGTTGGGTAAAACGGGGCCACCACTCCGGGACCCTGCAGTCCACTGAGGCCCTTGGAAACAGAGAAGTGTACACCCCTGATGTGATCCTGGGGTCTCCTTTCCAGGTGGAAAGAGAACTGCAGAGCCTTGGACTGGGACCCCCGAACGGCAGAGAGAGATGGGAGTCTGGATGGCCGTCAGAACCAGGTAGGATACTCAGGAAAACTAGATGGTGTCATGACACGGGCCTGATCCCCACAGGGTGGATAACTGCCCTTGGCGTAGTTCCAAGGTTGCAGCCCCCTACCAGACCAAAGTGATTCTGGTCACCAGGATGCTAGCTACCTAGGCCAGTTTTTAATGGAAAGTATTTCCACCATGTTTTAATGAAAATTAAATAAGAAATTGTTTACTGATTGTGTTTTTGTTCTGTGTGTTGGAGTGTTGTCCTGTCTCTGTGTGCTGTATTCTTTTGTCTGTGTGTCTGTACTGAGGACAGAAGACTAGACCGCCCTTCAACCAGTCTGTAGATGGTAGTTTCTTCTGAATAGTTTCTGTAAACCCTGCCCTCTGAATTTGCCTGCTTGCTGTCTTTTGTCCCAGGACTCTGTTTCTTAAACCTGTATGTATGTATGTATGTGTTTGGCTCCCAGCTCTGAGGCTGCAGGTTCTATATTCTTTTATGTGCAGAAAGTTTCTGTCTTTATGGAAGTTATGGCTTTATGTTATGGGTGGGTCTGTCAGCAAGCCCACTGTTTTAGGTTACATGATCACTAACTCTAAGAAGGAATATTCAAGAAGATATGGTATTAATAATACAGTGTATGGAAAATGAGGATTTTGAAGGGTTTTATGCCCTTTCTGTACTTCTGCTAGCAGGGTTCTCCCTCTTATGTCAGTCTCAGACAGAGACCCTTATAGACAGAGAAAATGTAAGAAAAGGTTATAAAATAGGGAAATAGAGAAAATTCAAATCTCTCCCTGACCAGGAAAAACAACTTAGTTTGAATTAGAACAAAAGCTTCAAGGCCAAAGCCATCTCACCCCCACATACCTGCCTGAGAAGGGGGGGTGGGCTAAGCCCAAGGCCACCAAAGGAAAGAAAGGAATTCTATCACTCCAAAGCCTGACATTAGAAAAAAAAAAGGGTGTTAAAAAGATATCAAGATTAAAATTTGTGAAGGCCTCTAAACATAATATAGAGGAAATATTTAGACCAGATCTGAAGGGGTCTTACATGAAAATTCTTCTGCCTCTATACTAATGCCAGAAGTATGGGACCTGAGAAGCTGAAACAGACTGCAATGCAACTTTCACTGTGAGGTTTACACTATTCTGCTGTGCTTCCCAGGGGCTGGGAATTGATTAAGAAAGACACTGGGGACAGATCCCAGGTGGGCACTAGAGACCAAAAGATGTTGGGGGGGTGCCTCCAGGTGCCAGTGTGGTTGTTCTCCCTACTCTTCCCTCCTTGGTTGGTGTATGTTGGGCCCCTTTGCTCACAAGACCAGAGCCCACCCCTGGAGACATACCTGGTGGCACTGCCTACTTGGCTTCTCTGCTTTGCTGAACCAGGGAGCCTACAAACATGGGAAATATCAGAACACTGAGCCCAGGATGACAATGGGTGAGTCCTAAGTTGTTACAGACAGATGGGGACTTCTTATAAAACTTTGTTGTAACTGTTTTAAAGGTTGTGTTATCTCTCTATGGCTTTATGGAACAGCTAACAGAAATGGTCTAAAGATTTATGCTTCAATTCAAAAGTATATTCTAACATGTCTTCATATTTAAAACATGTGCTTCAGAGAGCTTAAGAAAAAGGTTCCAAATCTTATGTGTACATTACGGATAGATATTATGTCAAGTTTAATCTACTCTTTTGCAAAGGTTACCTTAGAAAGCTTCTTAATGACATGAAACATGCACTTAGGTTATATTATGCTGTTATGTTTAAAGCTTTATGGTATAGAATAGTCTGAGATTTGGCCTTTCCCATAGAGACTGTTTGATACATTAATAACCCCACTAAAGAAGGCTCTCAATGGAATACAGGAGAATATAAATGATAATATCTATATCTGTACAATGAAAAATGTCTTTGATAAAAGTTTGGTTAATAATTATAATGTGATAAGTTGATTAGAAAGATAAACCAGAGGAAAAGTTAATGCTGGATGTTAAAAGTTTGATGATAGAAAGATAATTATTACAGAATGGTTACATAGATTTTAAGGGGAAAATATATGAATAATGATATCAGCAAATGTAAACATAAAGTTTAAAGATATATAGATATAATATATAAGGAGACAAAATAGATAAACTGAATCTTAAAAGTTTTAATCAGACTCATTAGGATGGGAACTGTAGGGACCTCTGAAATTGAACTGAATGTATTATATCTTACATCATGTATGATTACTTGGGGAGGGCAGGGGCAGATTGTAATGGTTTGATCCAGGTGTCCTCCACAAATGACTATGTTCTGAATGCTTACAAGGATGAGAAAGAACTGTGTTGGAACTTTTCCAGAAGCAGTTTGTATGAGAGACTTGCTGTGTTCTGCCTGCCTGTGTGTCCTGAAAACTTATGCAGAGCAGCTGATGTGAGCAGATGGAGATGGCACAGAAAAAAAGGAAAATCTCTGGGCTAAAACTGTTGCCTGTTCAGCCAGGATTTTTTGAGAGATAACAGTCATTAAGATTGGGCCAGGTGATCTGCATTCGGGCAGCAGGAAAAATGCAGACTCTTGAAATAAGGGGCCTGAATGCTGAAGAAAGTTTCCTGTTCTCCAAAGTATATTTGTAATAGGAAAGTCCCATCAGGAGAGACTGATACTCCAGGCTGCCCAAGAGCGGGAATGCCACATGGAAAGTCGCATCAGGAAAGACTCATATTCCAGGCTTCCCAAGAGCAGGAATGCCACATGGTCAGCTCGGCCTTGACTTATCCTAACAGATGACACAATGCTGAGAGTCACAGAGCTCCTCACAGGTTTCTAAGAGTCTCTCCTATAGTGCCATTACTGACCTCTAAAAATACAATGTATTGTTCACTTTGGCTGCCTGCATGATCTTAAACACTCAGCAAGAGAATATTATAATGCTAACAAAGACTCATCCCAGGTTCTCTTGTTTGTTACAGGCTTACAGAAACCTATACTTTATTCTGCTTCTGTCCAGTCCTGATTAGTCAGCCACTGTTTTGCCTTTAAACTGAATTGCAGAATTGCCCTTACTGGTTATGTTTATCTGATAGTTAACTAATTTATACTAGTCCAATCTTTCTTTGCTGTGTCTTATTAAATCTGCAGCTCAACATTAGGGAGCTCTGACTGTTCAAGCATGTTGGTATTGGTAATGTTAGTCATTAACAATGTCTCTTTGCTTAGATTTACAGAGTTGGCCAGATTCTTCTGCCACTGGGGAAATATTCCCTTAAGTTTATAACACAAGGGACCCACACACCCCTAAGAAATTAGGCCTATACTTATGATAATGATATATAGGTATCACATAAGAGTCAAGAAGACAGCATCCTCAGC
>PVHP010053080.1:0-10907 GCA_004024765.1 Zapus hudsonius
TTTCAAGGTAGGGTCTCGCTCTAGTCCAGGCTGACCTGGAATTCACTATGTAGTTTCAGGGTGGCCTTGAACTCATGGCAATCCTCCTACCTCTGCCTCCCGAATACTGGGATTAAAGGCATGCGCCACCACGCCCGGCTTAATAATTTTTTTAAAAAAGAATATGGGGCATGGAGGGTAAAAGTAGAATACAGATTGTTTGCACAGGTGCTCACGAGAGAAAATGCATTCATCAAATCTCAAACCTAAGCCTGGGGTGGAGGTTCATACCTGTGATGCCAACATTCTGGGAAGTTGAGGCAGGCTGATGGCCACAAGTTCCCTGCTCAGCCCCCACAGGCTTCAGAGTAAGACTGTCTCAAAAACCACCAACAACAACAAATACCTGAAACCTGTACACGGAGAAGGAATTTCCCTGGGCTGGGAACAGAGTGCACAGAGCTCTGGACTGCATCTCCAGCACTACATAAACTGAGTATAGTGCCCACCTGTGATCCCTGCACTTAGGAAAGGGAGGCAGGAGGATCAGCAGTTCAAGATGATCCTCAGCTACATAGGGAGCTGGAGGCCAGTGTGGGCTAGACACTGTCTCAAAAAGGGGATGGAGCTGAGAAGACAGCTAGCTCAGTGGGTAAAGGCACTCGAATCGAACTGCTCTGGGAATATGTCCCCAGTCTTGATGATTTGATTTCTCTCCATCCCTTACCCCCTCATGTTGGAACTTGTCTATGTTCTGAAGATACCCCCCAAAAAATTCATGTGGGGAGAACTGAGTTCCAAATGTTGGGAGCAGGGTTTGGAGCGCTCAGGTGGACCGAGCAGCCACGATTGTTAGTACTGAAAAGAAGCCTTGAAGGGACCTAGGTGTCAACTTCAAGGTTAGAGTCCCATGGCACACCCAGCAACCCTCTGTGCCTCCAACACGAACAGCAGGACATGTCTGATCACTAGCTTTCTAGTTACCATGACTAAACACTCACTAGTCGGAGATATTTTTACAGATGTCTATGATAAAGTCACTCTGCCACTCAAAACTGCTCCAAGAGCTTGTGACACATGAATATTCAGAGTCTTGACCCTGGCCTTCCTGGACCACTGTCTTCATGCGCTTTCTCCTTCTTCAGCCCCCAGCTCAGCTCTAGGCATGCAAGTGCCTAGCTGTTTTCTGCCATGTGCTGCCCTTCCTATGTTCTTTCTAGACCCATGACTCCATACTGCCCAAGGAACTGGTGCCTGCCCATGTCCTCTCTTTAGAGAACACCCCTAAAATATCTTACCTGGCATGGCCCAAATCAACAGCTTTCAACCCGATTCATGTTTTCTTTATATGCTTATCATGACCTGGTACCCAACCACGTCCACCAGAATTCATCCTCCCTTCTTCCCTCCCTTCTTCCCTCCCTCCTTCCCTCCCTTCTCCTTCCTTTATTCCTTCTTCCCTCTTCTTCTTCCCTCCCTCCCTCCTTTCCTTCCTTCTTTCTTTCTTTCTTTCTTTCTTTCTTTCTTTCCTTCCTTCCTTCCTTCCTTCCTTCCCTCCCTCCCTCCCTCCCATTCTTCCTCTTACTGTGAACAGAATTTAATTTCCTTTTTTTCTTTTATGGGTTTTCAAGGTCAGGTCTTGCTCTAGCCCAGGCTGACCTGAAATTCACTATGTAGTCTCAGGGAAACCTTGATCTCACTGTGAGCCTCCTACCTCTGCTGGGATTAAAGGCCTTTGCCACCACACCCAGCTCAGAATTTAATTTCTATGGGAAGAGTTCAATCCTATATCTCTAGTGCCTGGATCAATGTAGGAAAGGTTCCTATGCCCACTGGTGCTCAGTAATAATTGGTGGTAAGAGAGAATTACTTTTACATCTCTTATCCTCTTAAAAGCCCCAAATGACCCTATGGATTAAGATTTACCACGGGCTGGAGAGATGGCTTAGTGGTTAAAGCTGCTTGCTTGCAAAGCCTGAAGGCTTGGATTCAATTCCCCAGTACCCATGAAAATCCAGATGCATAAGGTGGCACAAGTGTCTGGAGCTCATTTCAGTGGCACTAGGACCCAGTGTACCCATTCTCATTCTCTCTCTCTCTCTCTCTCTCTCTCTCTCTCTCTGTCTCTCTCTCTGCAAATAAATAAATATTTTAAAGACCATCATCTCATTTGACAAATGAGTAAACTTAGTCAGTGATGAGATTTTTTCCCCTCAGCCTCTGACAAACCCCTTTACCCCCATCCTTTATTCTTCCTCACTATGCTGCTTCTGGAACATCACAGGGGGCCATCTGGACTTGGAGGGATTCCTACAGAAGGCAGGCAGAGGGGGATATTCTGGGAGGTCCTTTCTCACAGAGGATCACAAGGTCATCTTTTTTAAATTTTTAAGTGTGTGCATGCACACACACATGGATCTCTCCAATTAGGCTAGATTGGCCACTTCATGTGGGCTCTGGGGATCAAACTCAGGTGCTCATGCTGTGAGGCAGGCGCATTACCAAGGAGCCATCTCCCCAGGATCCTCGTAAAGACACAGGGGTTTTCTGGTCCTGTAAACCCAGGTTGCAGACTGGTTGTCTTTTTGCCAGTGCAGACCAGCCAAGTGTGCCTGGGCCCCAGGGAGTGAAGGGGACACTTCAGTGCCTCTCTGTTTTGGGCCCGTGATGTGCAGACAGGGCGCTTCTTCACAGACCACACAGAGCAACAGCACAGTGTAGCATTTGTGCCTACAATGTCATCAGGATGTGACCTCTGCACTTCACTTAATCTTACTTGTGGAAGTCTTGGGTGGAGAACTTGCTACCCAAATAGCTTGTTCTTGATACTCAAATTTTTAGTCACAGCAGTTTGAGGATTGAGAGAAGAGTCAAGCCCATGGGTTTAGTTTGAAGGGGAAAGGCCAGGGAAGCAGAGAAGACACCGTGTTGCCCCAATCCTCACAGTTCCCCTCCTGTGTGAATGACCACTGTTTTCTTCAGGATGAAAGCATCTGTTAAAATTTGTGATTTAGCCATGGGAATTCCTGTCACTGACCTGATTTTATACCCAGGCTACAACTGCCTGCTTTTCTGATCGTCGGTTCTCCTTGCCATACCAGAATGGAATCCCCACAAACCAAACATCTTGACATTCATTAATGCACCTCATTCATTCAAATATCTAATGCCAGGGTCTATTTACATAGAAGGGGGCCAAATCATGCCCCCTCAAGATCCCTATGCTGAAGACCCAAGCCCTGCCACATCACAGTATGACTGAATTTGAGGTGGAGTCTTTAAAGAGGTGATTAAATTAAAATGAAGTCTCCTAGTATCCTTATAAAACAAACGTCTCAGCACAGAGTGAGTCTCAATCCTATCTTGAGACCCTGTCTCGAGAAAATAAAACCATGGATTACAGAGATGGCTCAATGTATAAGGTGCTTGCTTGCAAAACCTAATGGTCTGGGTTAGATCCTCTCAGTTCCCATGTAAAGCCAGATACACAAAGTGGTGTATGCTTCTGGAGTTCGTTTACAGCGACAAGAGTCCCTGACATGCCTATTCTGTCTGTCTCCATCCCTCTCTCTCTGTTTGCAATAAATATTTTTTAAAAAAGTAAACAAAACAAAAAATAAAAGAGAGTAGGGGAAAGAGGAAGATGAGGAGGAAACATTTGGACATAAGCAGGTGTCTCTGGTGGAGTGCCATGTGAGGGCACTTTCAGCAAGAGACAGCCATCTGGAAGGCACACCTACTGACACCTGCACTTTGGAGAATGGACACACCATGACAGTAATAATCCATGATGATGTAGTATTGTTCAGGAAGGTGTTATGAACTATAGGTATTTATTTTATTTTTTAAAAAATATCTGCCGGGCGTGGAGGCGCATGCTTTTAATCCCAGCACTCAGGAGGCAGAGGTTGGAGGATCACCATGAGTTCAAGGCCACACTGAGACTACACAGTGAATTCCAGGTCAGCCTGGACTAGAGCAAGACCCTACCTCGAAAAACCAAAAAAAAAATTTTTTTTGTTTATTTATTTGAGAGGGGGGGGTGCACCAGGGTCTCCTGTCGCAGCAAACGAACTCCAGATGCATGTGCCACCTTGTGTATCTGGCTTTATGCAGGTACTGGAGAATCAAACCTGGATCATTAGGCTTTGCAGGCAAGCACCTTAACCACTGAGCAATTTTTTCATCCCTTTAGTTTATTTTTTTGAGACAGAGTTTCTTGTGGCCTAGGCATAACTCACTATGTAGCCAAGGATGACCTTGAACTTCTGATCCTCCTGCCTCAGCTTCCCCAATAGTAGGATTACAAACACGCACCATCACATCCATCATATTTAAGGTGTCTTAACTCAGTGGATACTAACAATAACCCTCCCTGTGAGGCAGGTCCTATTATGGTGACATTGTCATAAATAAGGAAGAAACTAAAGCCAAAATAAAGGGAGGGAAGAAAGGAGGAAGGAAGAAGGGAGAAAGGGAGTTAAATCCCTTGCTCTGAGTCACACATTCAGAAGGTGACTGGGTTGTGGTTTGAACCCTGAAGCCTGGGCACTGAAGGTGCCTGTAAATTAGCTGGGATCCCATCACAGCTCAGATGAGGAAATGGAGGACTCAAGCTCGGCCCACATCCATACAGCCAGGGTCTGACCAGACCAGAATTTCAGGTTCTTTGCCTACTCATCACACACCAAAGCCCTGGAGCTTAAGCATGCCACTGGTTAACTGGAGGCAGAAGACAGGTCCAGCTGGAGGAATTAGAGGAAAAATCCATTCTCTGGGTATACAGGCTCATGCCTGTAATCCCAGCACTTGGGAGGCTGAGGCAGGTGGATCACCATGAGTTCAAGGCCAGCCTAGTCTACATAGTGAGTCTGTGGATACAGAGTGGGACCCTGTCTCAAAATACCAAAACGAAACTACAATGTATTAATCCACGAGCTAGGTTCCGAGGAGGAGGAGAGGCATCCAACGTAGGAGTGAAGATGGTCCATTGAGTCAGAAACTGAGAGGGGTCAGAACAGAAGGTACCGACCACAGAGCCTTGGGCGGCCCCCTGTGCCTCGCCTCCTCTTCGGACCCTCTCTCTGCTACCACTGCTGCTTCCTCCAGAAGGCACAGGGAAGTATTGCCCCAGGTCACACGACTAGGGAAGCAGGTGGCAGGATTTGTTGACCTGACTCCATAGTCCTTTCCATTCTTCTATTATTTTATTTCCACAGACATGTTGAAGGTCCCTACTATGTGCCAGATGCCTGAGCTGCCAATACCAGGGTGAGGAAAGGCCCAGGTGGCTGGAAGTCACATTCTAGAGGAGACAGGAATATAGGCAGATCTCGAGAGAGCTGGGAGCTGCCTGGCCGCCAGGTGAGGGTAATGGCTGCTCCCTCGGTGTTCTTTTGTCTCCTGGCATTGTTACCCCTCCTCAGCAGACTGGAGGGAAAAAAATAGATGTTAGTCTCTGCCTCTCAGGTTCTGTGACTCAGGTAAAGGAGGTGGTGGCAGATAAATGGGGAGAAGAAAGGGGAGGGAGGGATTTTTCTAGACAATAAAATGACTTCTGGGTGCTGGGGAAGGAAGGAAGGAAGGAAGCACAGAGCAGGGGAGCTTGTCCACAAACAGCCCCAGGAGGCAGCAAGATCCAAGAGCCGGGGCTGCAGACTGGGGAGCTCTACAGAGGACACAAAGAAAGCCACCTCACAGGTTCCCCAGGCTCCATTTTGATGGGCAAGAACACTGCCAGGCTGCCAGGGGCCACAAAACACACTGGGTACATCTCTAAGGCAATAAGTAATGAACAGGTGTCCTGAGTTCAGGTAGACACTCCTTCTTGACACTAAGACTGACTCAAGATCAGAGTCACAAGAAAGGTCAAGAGGAGCGAGATGGTATAAGGCATTTCCAGCACACAAGCAAACCAAAAGAAAGTGAATGAGAACACGGGGCCAGGCGGAGTCACCCAGGGGGGCGCTTGGGTGAGAGCAGCCAGGTCGAGAAGGAGGCACTGCAGAAGAGCAGTCCCAGGACGCTGCAAGGCCATGTGTCTGGAACTCAGAGCACGTGTGGAGTGGCCGAGGTGAGAGAGCAGGGCATCCAGCCTGGCCTCAAAGTATCTTTTCAACCATGCCAACCCAACGGGTTGGGTTACATTCGAAAGACAATGGTACACCATTCACAATTGTAATCAGAGACTGTACAGGAATAATCTGTGAGCTCCAGACCAATGCAAGGCTCTATCTCAAAAAGGGGTGAATGATATTCCGGAGCAATGACACCTGCAATTGTCCTCTGGCCTTCACATGCATGTGTACATGCACGCACAGGAGCACATGCGTGTACATATGCACAAAATAAAGTAAATAACTGAAAATGACAGGGCAAGAGTTCATGTGGAAAACCTTTTGTGACTTGATTCCAAACTGGGTTTTATGGTTAGTGCAAAGGAACAAGTCAGGAGTAACTCTCAGGTTCCTGACAAGTGACAGAGCAGGTCATGGAGGAGAAGCTGTTTGGAGAGG
Organism: Zapus hudsonius; assembly: GCA_004024765.1. Lineage (NCBI taxonomy): Eukaryota > Metazoa > Chordata > Mammalia > Rodentia > Dipodidae > Zapus > Zapus hudsonius. The sequence goes on from PVHP010053080.1 coordinate 6,495, forward strand.
AAGATAATGAGGTGAACTGTGGATGTGGCACAATTGATTAGGGAGCTGGGGGTGTATTAAAGCACATGCCTTGCATGAGAAGAGCCTGGATTTGAAATGCAGGCAGGATGCTTGCACACACACACACACACACACACACACACACACACACACACACACACAATTTTATGTGTCACGATGTGATGATAACATAATTGTCATGGTTTGATTCTGGTGTTCCCAACCAATGAATATGTTCTGTATGATCGATCCCCAGCTGATGGCAGTTTGGGTATTAAAACATTGTTGGAACTGTTTTGTTAGGGGAGGGCTTATGGAGGTTATAACCAGCTTCCTCTTGCAGTGTTTGGCACACCTTCCTGCTGCTGTTTGCAGTGCTGTGGTGGAGGTGATGTCCGCCCCTCTGCTCATGCCATCGTTTTCCTTGCTATCATGGAGCTTCCCCTGAGAGTCTGTAAGCCAAATAAACCCATTCCTCCACAAGCTGCCTTTGGTTGGGTTCTTTGTTGCAGTGAGAGAAAGGTTGACTACACCAATAATGAAATGAAATAAGCACCCTATGCTAACCCTGAGGAAGTGAGTTATTTAATACTCTGGTCATCAAGAACCCAAATTCCATTCTTCTCTTGTTTGGGGCAACCTAAGGCTGCTATCCTCAGAGATGCACAAAGTTCTCATGCCTCTAGTTTCACACGACACACTTCTGAAGAGAGCGTGTCTTTTTAGGAGGAAGAAAACCTTTTTCAATTCCCCAGGAATTGTCCTTTCTAGATCTTACTGGCACAATTAGGTGGCACGCCCAGCCCTTAAAGGATTACTGGACTGGCCAATTGCCAGGAATGTAAGGATAGTCCAGGAGTCCGGGTTCCACCTGGACAAGGTGACTTCAGTCCTGCAGGTACATGCAAATGGAAACATCCAGCAAACAAGGAATGAGAGGACATATTTTGGTGGAAGATACCATACAGAAATCAACCATGAGCAAGCTCTGTAGCCAAGCTCTCCAGGCACCGGAGCAGAGGGAAGGAAATCTACCCTACTGTTACTGGAGTTGTTGGGGTCGGAGCCAGGGCCCCTGCAGTCCTAACAGGTGAGGCTCAGACCCCTGCTCAACATGCCAGTTAAACAGACAATCCTGAAAGCAGAATAAGGAAATTTATTCTATGTGGCCACTCGGAAAGAGAAGCAAATAAAGAGATGGCTGCCTCCTCCCAGGTCCTTCTTCAGGGCCTTGACCTGAGGGTTAGGTCTAAACAGAAGGCACCGAGATATGGTGATGAAACAGACTTGGTCATGGTGTGGTCCCGCCCATCACTGGTCCATCACTGTCTGGTCTTCAGTCTGTCCTGCAAGGTGTTCTGACACATTATCAGAACTCTGGGGCATCTCCTGGAGCCAGACAAGCTCCCCATCTGACTGGCACCAGGCTCAGCCTTTTCCTTCTCCACAGCATGAGATTCCTGGGGAATTTCCAGTTTCTTGGCATCCATTGATTCATCAGTCTGAGAGCCAGAGGGAGGGGCACACGTATCTCCTTGGAATATCTTCTTTCATTCCTGCAATTCTACCTAACACTTCTGCGTAAAGGAGGGTTACCTTCTCTTGCTAACACAAAACACCTGACCAAAGCAGCTCATGGAAGGAAATGATTGACATTGGCTTGTAGTCTTGCTGGGAAGCTTCATGAAAGCAGGGAAAAGATGGCAGAGCAGAGGCTGGATGTCACCTTTCTCATAAGAGATGGTAACACAGCAGGAGAGTGAGCCAACTAACACCAACAAGCCAGGAGCTAAGAAACCTCAATGTCCACCCCAGCTCCGCACCTCCTCCAGCAAGGCTCTGCCGCCCAGACTGCCTGCTGCTGAGAAGCAGTCAAACACGTGAGCTTCTGGGAGACATTAGGCTCTAACCACCAGAGAGGAGCTACGTGAGAAAGCCTAGCTTAATAGCTGCACACTGGCTCTGGATTCAAAGGGGGGATTCGCATACTGCCATTTACTTGGGTGAGGGTCCCTGAAATACTCAGCGCCTCAATTGGCTTATCTATGAAAAAGAGCCAGTAAGCCTTCCCTGAAGGGTGCTGGGAAGAGTGGTAAAGAATGGATGCCAGAAGCTACCAGACAACTGGGTCCACAGCAGCTGCTCCATAGCTTGTGAAGAAAAAAAAAAGTGCCACCAGAAGGGTCTAGAGTGATGCCAAGATGCAAGAGAATTTCAAGGAGGACCCCTCATTGTTAAAAAGGGGTCAAGGGCAAAAGAAGACAGAAGAATGCCCTCTGAGCTGAGCAGTTAGGAGGTCACTGGTCCCCTCAACTGTAGCACTTGGAGTGATGCTAAAACTGAGAACTAGGAAGAGGGGTCAGCAGGTGGGACCCAAGTCCAAGGTACCTACCTGGCTGGAACGCCTGGCCAGCACCTTCGTTCTGAAAACTCCCCTGATGTTGTATCTTGGAAATATCTGGAAAGTGGGCTGGAGAGATGGCTCAGTGGTTAAGCAGTTAAGGTCTGCACGCAAAGCCTAAAGACCCCGGTTCAATTCCCCAGTATCCATGTAAAGCCAGATGCGCAAAGTGGCACATAAGTCTGGAAGTCCTTTGCAATAGTTGGAAGTCCTGGCATTCCCATTCTCTCTGTCTCTCTCTGCTTGCAAATATATATATGGAAAGTGGTAACTGACAGGATTCCAAAGCCTGAGAATGAAAGTTACTCTACATCACTTTTTAAAAATTTGTCATGGGTAAATCGAAGCTGGTAGTTTCCTTTCCTGAGAAATATTTAACATCGTTTTAGAGGGTTGCTGTTTACCCTAGCATTTTATTACGATGCAGTTCTTTTTTTGTTTATTATTTGGTCTGACATATTGCTGCAAAACTAAAACAAACAAACAAACAAAATCCAAACAACATATGGGTTTGGCATTAATTTCAAAAAGTTCGAACCCCTCATTCTGTGTGCATGTTGGAGATGAAGCATAGGACTAGGAAAAGACCAGAGGAACGGCAGGATCTGAAGGATCCTCCTTTAATCGATGATAACCGTGGCTTTGGAGATGATTTGCTCATACAGATTGCATTGGTCAGGGCTGTCATTAAAAGCCTAATATTTTTCCTATTGCAGAATGTTTGAGTAATGTGAACATGGGCAGCGCCTATGACCTCCTTCCTGCTTTCCTCCCCCTGGGCTCCCTCAGCTCCCTGGTGGAGGATCCCTAGCAACAACTGCAGCTGCTACTGTTTCCTGACTCGGGCTAGAAAAGCGGGCATGGGGCCAGGTCTCTTGTCCAGGGATCTCCATGGAAGATGCTAGAAGAGAGCCTCACACATTCTCTCACTACCAGTGACCTTCGCCAAACATCTGGATTGCAACACTGCAGAGTTCAAAGGTCAGGAGTGTGTGGATGCACCTGGCCTGGCTGTTTCAATGGAACTGACCTTAAACCAAACACCAAGTCCTTGCTCTGTTATTGATACCGAGGGCTGGGGGTCAAATATAAATATTAACTTCAGCATCTTCTCCTCTATGCCTGTCGTGACTAAAGAATGCATATTAACCACCCACTGTGCATAAAAAGTTCTCAGCTCTCCTTCCAAGCATGGGCCTCTGTGGCTCTAATGAGAGCCTCGCTACCTGCCATCATGGATTGCTCTTTTATCTGCGCTCCTCAGCGGGGAGGCATTGCAGGTAGTGTTTCCTGGCCCTGGGCAGGATGGAGAGGAGCACCTAGTCCTTCATGCGTCCCAGGAGTCTGTGTTCAGACTGGGAGCTCAGGCAAGGAAGGGCAGAACAAAGTGGCACTTTGGAATGTTAACAGGTTCTCAGCTGTCACTCTTTCTGAGTGACAACCTCCACCTGGCTGGCTGGCTGGCTGGGTGTGGCAGCCACAGCAGGGCAGGTGTGGCAATATAGAGACAGATTAGACCACTAGATTCCTGAGCACAGGCCTGGGCCTAGTTCTTGTGGAAGCTTCAAGATACAGCATGATTTTATCCACAAATATTCATTAACATACTGTCTTGATCAACGCTGACACACAAGCACTGATGCTGGCGGGCGGAATCATGAGTAGAGCTTATGGGGAGACGAGAAGAAGCGAAGCTTGGATTACTTAATAAAAGTTTCACAGAGAGGCTGAAGAGGTAGCTCAGTTGGTAGAGTTCATGGCTAGAATGTACCAAGCCCTGGGTTCAATTCCCAGCATATTATAAACTGGCTATAGAGCCACTTGCCTATACTCCTAGGGAAGAGAAGGCAGGAAGACCAGAAGCTAGGGATGAAACAGAGATGACAGAGTGACTCCCAGCATGGAGCCCACTCTAGACTGGGTGCTTACTGGGTCCTGAAAGACACACTTCTGGAGAGAACAGGCTGTCAAGGCAAAAAAGACAATAGACTAGTCTCTCCTAAAGTGAGGCC
>PVHP010053081.1:0-10885 GCA_004024765.1 Zapus hudsonius
GGGAGGAGAAAGCATTCAGTCTTCAGGGGGCTAAGTGACACAATGTTGGACAGCACATTGTGACATGTCCAAGAAAGTGGTACAGACACCACCTTCACCTGCTGGAAGCAGGGACTCACAGAGGGCTCTACAAACAGAGTTCTTCACTTTGATCCACTCCCCACACTTCTACTGAGTTTCTATATTAGTGCCTGACTCTGCTGCTGGATACCAAGGTGAGGTGGGGACAGTGGCTGGGCCCTCCTGGGACACAGGGAGACTCAGCCATCCATCTCAAGGTGTGCAGCTTCACCTGTGGCAGCAAGAATGAGTCTGACTTGATTAGCAGAGATGAACATCCCATTCTTGGCACGTTTGCAGAGGACACACCCTCTGGTATGTCTGTTGATTTAAAAGGTAAAATTGCTGGTCTGACCATGTCTTCCCAACGAAATGAAGTTGTAGGAATGAGGCTTTCAAGTAGACTATGTGCCTGAGTTGAAATCTATTCAAGACATGAATCTTAAAAGTTTATAACCTACAGACAGGATTTAAACCCACATTATGAAATCACATTCTTTCTCTTCCATACCTTCTACTCTTTTCTTTAGAAAAAGAGTGTGTTGATAAATGATTGATGAATGATGATGTAATCAGCCAAAGAGAGAGAGAGAGAGAGAGAGAGAAGAGAGACCAACACCACACACACACACACACACACACACACACACACACACACCAGCAAACAGGTAGGAGGAAGAGATTTCCTTTCCCTTTATATAGCCTTAAGGCAGGGTCTTACAATCCCTTCCCAGATTTGTTGACTTCCTGAGTTTCTGGAATTTTCTTCCTGCACTGACATCCTAGGAAGGGATATTTGTTTCTAGCTAACATGACTCTCTGAATCCCCTGAGCCCCCTTTCTCTCTTCAATCTGGAGGAAATCTGCTACACAGCACTCATGATTACTGTGGATTGCTAACAGTTCAAGTTGACAACAAAACTTAACCATCACAAATGGGAAGAAACTTTAAGACGAGTAGGGGTGGTAGGAAGGTGCAAATGACCCAATGATCCCTAGTTTGTACCTTAGATCCAAGGCAGGGATTCTGGGAGCAACCTTCAGTCCTTGTAATAAACATCAGTGGGTAGAGAGGAAGCAGATCATAGGAACCATTGTTTCTGCACACTAAACTAGTTCATCAGAGATGATCAATGTGAATTGGGAAAGGAGTCAAAATTAAAAGAGGAAGAAGTGAGAGGAATCAGAAGCAACAGCTCTGTGAAAAGGGGAAAAAAATTAACCCAGTAGGCAAGAGAGTGAGGTGGTAACTATTGGTGCCAGAGTGGTCAGCAATTTGAGTTTGAATTTGACCACTGGGAGGGGATAGGAAGGGACATGGGAGTGGTTAAGGCTCAGCTAAGACTGCTGTCCATTTCACAGGAAGGACTGATAACACTGAATGGAAGTTCTCAGACAGACCGCCTGCTAACAAGAGTCTAGACTTGTTAACTAAAATGGCATTCAGCTTTTCCACAGAACCAGCAGAGCCATGCCAGAATGCAAAAGCTAGAGCAGAATAGGAAATCAGGTTATTAGAATGAAACATGCAAGGGGAAGTGCCTCGGAGTCACCCCATCCCCTACAAGTCCACGAAAATGCCTGGTGCATCGCAAGCCTACGCTATAAATAATTGAAAGAAGGAGATAAGGAAACAAAGATGGAAGGGGAGGAAGAGATGGGGAGATACCATGTGTTGGAGAAATTTGACTTCTTGAAAACAAAAAGCAAAGGAAATTCTGAGTTTCCCCAGGTAAGCATGGCCTTCTCACTTAAAAGGAGTCAATGATTGCCCCATATTCTCTTCTCCACCTTCTCGGTGGAGTCCAGTGTCCCAGCCTTTGGGACATGCCTCAAAGAGAATCAAAGACCTGAGGGCAGAGAATCCTCACAGTGCCAGTGTCTTTCTTACTGCCCACAAGGAGCCTTTTCAGGTCTCAGTCCCTGGGGCAATCTGACAGGCAGCCCGCAGCTCAGTGGCTTCCCCCAGACATCCTCACCCTTCTCAGCATTAATGGAGCAGTTGGTCTCAGGAGCCTGGAAATTAGATGACAGTTGTCTGTGAGAGTGCCCATTACTAATAAGTTTGCTAAGAGACAACATGCTAATTAAGCCAGGGAAAAATTAGACTTGGAATATGTAGCCTTTTATTGTCACACTTTGAAGTGTTCTCACTGTGATCATTTCAGGTTAAAATAAGTCTCACAAATAACTACATGTAGACACTTAGATATATATAGCTATAGATGTAAGAGTAGATATGGGTAAAGATATAGTTATGAGAAAGACTGTGTTAACCCAAATTTAATGTGTTGAAGCCTTTTTCTTGCCCCAGTATGTCAGAATGTGACCTATTTGGAAATAGTGTCCTTAAGCTATTATTAACATATAAGTCCATAAGGGTGGACTTTAATCCAATATGACTCATGTCCTTAAAGGAGAAGAGATGGGGACCCAAACATGTGAAGACACAGAGAAGGGGTCATGAATGAGCCAAGTAGAGTCTGCATAAGAAGCCAACCTTAACATTGCCATCACTTGTATCTCAGATTTCCCATATCCAGAACTAGGAGAAAATAAATGTCTGTTGTTGCCATACAGACTCTTACTTTGTTGTGGATGGCCTAAGAACTCAACACAGACATAGATATAGTGTTTTTAAAATTTACTTTTTAAAAATATTTATTTATTTGCAAGCAAGAGAGAGAGAGAGAGAGAGAGAGAGGCAGAGAATGGGGATGCCACAGCCTCCAGCCACTGCAAAGGAACTCCAGATGCATGCACCATTTTATGCATCTGGCTCTATATGTGGGTACTGGGAATTTGAACTCAGGTCATTAGGCCCTACAGACAAGTACTTTAACATCTGATCCATCTCTCCAGCCCTTTATTTTTATATTACTGGTCATTATAACTATTGGAACTTGCTAATGGCAACTTCTGTCATTTGATCATGATGAATACCATGAGCGTGCTATTCCACACATGCTAAGCTGCTCTCCTTCTACGTGTGCTCCAGGAGGATGGTGAAGTCTGATGGGTAGTCAAGATGGAGGCCATCTTGAGCTAAATAGTGAGACCCTGTCTCTGAAAACAAAATGCCAACAAACAAAACCCTTAAACACCAGTTCCTCTAGAAAAGCTACCCAAATAAATGTTCCCCAAAGAAAGTTTTTAAATAGAATTTGTTTCTTACTCTCTATAATGTCATGAAGTCTCTATATGGTGACTTTTTTCTTTTTCATTCCCATGTATTAATTGTACATAACGACAAGTTTCATTGTAACATTATATATATATATATATATATATATATATATATATATATATATATATATATATATGGAAAGAAGAGAAAGAAAGAAGAGGTAGGAAGATCACTGAGTTCGAGGCCAGTTTGGGACTACAGAAGTGAGTTCTGGGTCAGCCTGGGCTAGAGTGAGACCCTACCTTGAAAACAAAGCAAAACATGAAAGAGATTGTAACACAACATATAACTGAATCATCACTTTTCCATATTTTAAAAATATTTTATTTATTTATTTTTATCTGAGAAAGAGTGAGAAAGAAAAGGCAGAGAGAGAGAGAGAGAGAGAGAGAGAGAGAGAGAGAGAGAGAGAGAGAGAGAGAGAGAGAATAAGCATGCCAGGGCCTCCAGCCACTGCAAACAAACTCCAAACACATGCACCATGTTATGCATCTGGCAATACATGAGTACTGAGGAATCGAACTTGGGTCCTTCTGCTTTGCAGGCAAATGCCTTAACCGCTAAGCCATCTCTCCAGCCACTTTTCAGTTTTGTCTGGATTTTCGCTGATGCCTATGCATTATTCAATATGCGGAGAGCTCTTTTGAATTAATGTCATCCAAGTTAGTTAAGATAAACGGAACTGTTTCAGAACAGATCACAGGAAGGCAACTTGCACCCCCATGTCTGTTATCCTCATGCTCCTCTTAGTCTTCCTGGACCTCAGGGATTTGAGCAGAAGGAGAAGTCAGCTGGATTTGCATGGCACCCTCAGTCCTCCTGTGCCTCCTTCCTCTCCTGTGCCACTGAGAAAGATACTTACCCTCCTGGAGCCTTGGTTTTCTCACTGGGAACAGTGGTACAAGAGGGAGGCTCCCAGAGCAGGTGGCCTCATTATGAGCTCCATTCCAAGGGTGAATGCAATGTGAAATGCAGAGATGTTGACTAGCCTGTCCCTGGAGACTCAGACAGCCTGCCTCCGGACACTTGTCCTTAACCACAATGCACAGTGCTCCTCACTGCGAGACTGCCTCATCAGAGGGGCTGTTCACAGTGCCATCTTACGAATATGATTTACAAGGAACCCTATTCCTATTCTTAGTGAGAGAAAAGATTCAATTTAGAAAGTCTAAAATTTTTACAGCAATGAGATCATCCATGCCTGGTGGCTGTTGAGTATGCCTTTTATCAACCATTTAAAGATGCTTCATGATTCTTTATTTGAATTACTAGAAAATTATTTTTCCAAATTACATAACAATTTTTGGTTAATTCAATTTCTTCCCGGTACATTCAGAAACAAGTAGTTTTCATTGTGTCTACTTAGAACTCATAGTTTACATTATATTGGAAATTATAGCCAGCAGGCGCCAGGAAACATTCAACCATGCAGCCAAGCAGAACTGAATTTTTCTACCACAGAAAAGAATCCACTAGTATCAGTAGTATCAGAAGACTTTTCAACATGGAAGCATGCAGATGGCAACCCACTTTGTGTGCCTATCATTTATGATTCAAAGACTTGTTACGGTAAGAGTTGGCTATTTACCAGAAATTCTTAGAAGTTAAGTTTTGGAGAGCAATTTAGTACATTCCGATAATCTGAGCCAGCCATGATAACCAGCATGGACCCACATTTGCAGAGAAAGGTTTCAAAACAGCATAGAAAATAAAACCAAAGGCCCACTTGGACATAGAAAGGGCTCTGCTGAATTCAAGAAACTTCAAGATGCCTGCTTTCCTGTTTCCATGGAAGAAAAAGCTTACTGAAGAACCCACAAGAACACTCAGAAAGGAAACTTTTACACATCAGATACCTTGGCAGACAAAACACAGTTAATCAAGTAGAGGCAAGGTTTTTCACTGCTTGGAATCAAACCCAGGGCCTGAGCATGTCCAATAAGTGCTCAATCACTGGACTATATCCCCAGAAGCCAAGCCTTTCAATTAACATTGAAACTATACAGCCACTGAGAATTATTTCCTGAATCTAAAATTCAGACATATCAGATGAACCACCTGCAATATTTATCCATCATTTTCTGCACTCAAAGCAAGGTACTACAGTGTTAAGTAGGTGTGGAGAAACAGAAAATTGACAATTTATCTGATTTTGTTCAGGCCTCCTTATATATAGTAGGTCATTTCTTACAAGTTTGCTGTGGTTTTTGCTAGCCCCAGAAATTTTCTCATCTTTTCTCCTACAGGACTGGGGGTACAGATGTGTGTGGCCATACTCAGCTGTTTACATGGGTCCTGGAGAATTGAACTCAGGCTGTCTCAGGCTTTCATTCTTACAGAAAGTTCTCTTAGCTGCTGAGACATCTTCCAAGCCCTACTTATTTTAAGTGTTATTTTTATTTCCAAATTATTATCCATTAGTATCATTTCTGCCATTGCCTTATATTAGGACAAGATGGTCAGAAATATTTTCTGTATCTTTGGTCACAAGATTTTCCTAGAGTTTAACTCACAGAGAAATTGCTTTCAAAGATAATTCGAACATGTTTCATCCAATCTAAAACAAAACCCATCAAACCACGCACCATTATTTCTTGAATCATAAAGCTGACAGAATATGGGTAATTAATAATGGCACCATTATATGGTTAATTTTCAATTAATCAAAACTGTCTTTAGACTTAGATTCCCACACATAAAAGGAAAATGTAAAGGAAATACATTGGTTAAAAAAAATTCTAAAATGTGTTCATGCTCAGATTTGAAATGTCTGGATATTAAACTCAGAGCTGCCAACATACACACCTTTCTTAACGACATGCTTTGTGTTGGCAAAGAAGTGTTCTTGAGAAGCATGCCCAACATTCGTCTGGGACTTTGGCCAAGCTTCTGACACTCTGCAAGTTCTGGTATGCATCTACAGGCATTCGATGGTTGCCTGGCCAGCAGCAAATAAATATCATTTAGCAATTTTTAGTAAAGGAAAATAAATGTGCTTCAAAGAATTGATCAACTATGACTTTTTAAGACAGTACATAATAAATTCCCATTTCATGACAATTTATGTCTAAAATAGTGCAAAAGCAACAGAGGGAAAGAAAGAAGACAATGCTTTTCAGTACCTTTAATGTTCTAGGCATCATATCACTGTTACATCATTATTAGTTCAGAGAAAGGAGAGAAAACAGTAGGCTTTGTTAATGATACCAATCAATTTGAAAACTAAGTATTCTATGGATGGAGGAATTATATAAATACTCATTCGAACTCTTGCAACATTGAAATGAGCAGAGTGAGGTGCAGCAGCCCAATGGGAAAGCATCTACTTGGTTCTGGGCTTGTTCCTCAGCACTACACAAATAAAATAATAAACATGTGAATTGCATGCTATGAAAATTATCTCAAACATTTATTTAAAAGACCTGAAACAGGGCTGGAGAGATGGCGCAGTGGATAAGGCACTTGCCTCCAGTGCCTAAGGCCCTGGGTTCAGTTCCCTAGGACCCACATAAGCCAGACCCACAAGGTAGTGGCCCTGGTGTTCTCTCTCTGTCTCTCACTCTCTCTCTGTATCTCTGCTTGAAAATGAATAAATAAAAATATATTTTAAAAAAAGACCTGAAACAAATCAAATGCCAGGAGAGCTTTCCGGAGAAAGCCACCTTTACAGGATGAGGGGAAACAAATTCAAACTGAAAGACTTTCAAAAAATGTTACTGAGTCAAAATCTCTTTGTTTCCAGTTCATTTGCCCATCTTTGTACAGTAAGAAATGCCATTATTACATATATTTTTTACCTCAAAACTGTAATGTGTTCTCACTAAAAGGTGTATTTTCTTGTACTTTTTATTTCTTTGATTCTATTTATTGTTGAAGCAGAAGTGATATAAATGGGGGAAGATTCAAAATTTCATGAGATTCGTTTCTATTGAATTCCTTCAGCAGATCACGAAAAGTTAATGCAGGTGGCACCTTCAGCCTTTCATCACACTTAAAATGAAAGTCAGTCTTGTACATAACTACTAAGCTGTCTCTCATGTCAAACCTGTTAGGATGTCTATTATCAAAAAGACGGGAGGTAATGAACAGTGTTGAGGATGTAGGAATCCTTGCACACTGGTAGTAGGTGTGCAAAGAAGCAGAGTCAGCATAGAAATTGATTTGGAGGTCCTCAGCCAATTCATAATAGAATACCAAATGATATTGCAATCCATTAATAAGTTAATATCCAAAGAATTGAATCAGTTTGTTTAAATTGATATCTGCATTCCCATGCTCATTACAGCATGATCTAGAACTTCCAAGATGTAGAAGCAACCCATTTGCCCATCAATGGATTAATGAATAAAGAAGTTATGGGACATATTGTGCCATGGAATATTACTGAGTCTTAAAAAAGAAAGAAATCCTGTCTTTTGAAATAGGGTGCATAAACCCAAAGCACTTTCTGTTCCATGAAACAAGTGAGGCACAGAAAGACAAATACTGAACATTCCACCTATAAGTGGAATAATAATAAGTAAAATAGCCAACCTCATGGCAGTCAAGGGTGGAATGGCCATTGTTAGAGGCTTGAGGAAAGGGAGTGTTGTGATTACCTTCTCATTGCTGGGATAAAGCACCTGACCAAAAGCATCCCATTGGAGGAAAGTTTTTAGTTTGGCTTACAGTCTTAAGGAGAAGCTTCATGGTGACAGAGAAAGCATGGCATGAGCAGAGGCTGGACATCACCTCTGCCACAGCAAGTAGAAAACAGCAGCAGGAGAGTGAGCCAAACACTGGCAAGGAGCAGCTGGCTATAACACCTTTAAACCCATCCCCAGAAAGACACCTCCTCCAGCAAGGCTCCACCTCCCAAATTGCCACCAGCTGGGAACTAAGCATTCAAAACACATGAGTTTATGGAGGACATCTGATTCAAACCACCACAGGGGGAAATGTGTGGATGCTGGTCTAAGTGTTCAAAGGTTAAGCCAGGCAGAACGCACGAGTTCTGGAGCTCAGATATGATTGATGGTTATTATGGTTTGAATGTAAAGTGTCCCCCATCGGTTCATGTGCTTGAACACTTAGTCCCCAGCTGTTTGGAAAGGGTATGGAACCTTTACGAGGTGGAGCCTTGCTGGAGGAAGTGGGTCACTGGGGATGGGCCTTAAGTGTTGCTGTTTTTGCTCTGCTTCCTGACTGCAATCTGACAAGCTGGTCTGGAATGCATTCTCTGACTTGAAACGTCCCCTCAAAACTCTAATCCAAAATAAACCGTTCCTTCCTTAAATTGCTTCTGGCCAGGTATTTTTTTCACAGTAATGAGAAAGCACTACAGTGACTATGCTTAGCCATATTGTATTGTATGCTTGTAGTATGCTAAGAGAATAGTGTATGTGTCCTCACCACAAATGGGGAGAAAGGAGAGTGGGGTACAGTGTAGAAATAAACAAACACTGAAGAAGGAAAGAGAGGGGGAGAAAGAAAGGAAGTAAGGAAATATATGAAAACTATATGATGATGGTTGAGGTAATTAGCTTGGCTATAATGAATACACATACACACACACACACACACACACACACACACACACACACACACATATATATATATATAAAATCATCAAGTTGTACATCTTAAACATATAAAAATTTTAGTTGCCAATTATATCTCAATAAAGCTGAAAAAAGAAACAATAAAAAACTTGCCCAATATCACAAAGCCCATTAGCAGTTGAGTCTGAACCAGTAACCAGATATCCTAACTCACATTGAAAGATCCTTTCCAATACAGTAACTCAGATAGTTATATTTAAAAAAACAAAACTCAATTATGCCATGGTACAAAAGATTTTTCCTGTTTTAAAGAATAAAATCTCTCATCTCTATTCTATCAAACATAATATTCCCCGAGGTTTTAACAACACATATGTGTTACTTTTGAAAATCAAACAAAATGCAATTTAAAGTTGTTTTTCTATTATGAAATTACAACAAGTATATAAAGTAAAATTGTAGAATGAACAGGTACCTTTCTCATAAGCATAAATGAAATCTGGCTCTAGAACTAGGATTAAATAGTTGCATATGGAAGAAAGAAGAAAAAGATGTCATTCATAAGACTAGAAATATAATCATTTTGGTCAATATTTTCTTAGTTTGGCGTTTTTAATTTTCCATGCATAGCTTTGTGGTTGTTACTGATGTTGATGGTGCTGTTTTATACAGTTAAATATTTTTCAAGGTGTACATTAGTTACTCTATGCCATTGTTTTGTGTTTGTTCATTCATCATTTCTCCTTACTCATCAACTATTTATCACCACCATGATCAACATGCAATTTGGGGTCATTGACAAGCAGGAAGCCATGCTGAGACAAGCAGGTAGAGAGCCCTGCCCCTCTTCATGGGCCCACTTCCTGGGAGGGAGCACACAGGCACACAGGGATGTCCACCCTGTGTGTCAGAACAAATGCGGCTGGTGCACCTGTTAGAGGAAGGGAAAACCACTGAGAGTTGGCACATTTATAGCAACTGTACTGGTGTCAGAAAAGCTCTGGGCAGTAAGGGCAGAAAAGAACTTAAGCAATGGCAGAGAACAAGCGAGGGAGGTCAGAGAGGAAACAGCTTCTGGTGAGAGAGGTTGGCTGGCCTGTTGGTGAATGAATGCTCAAGGCACTTGGTACGGAACTTTATTTGGAAAGAGGATTTATGTAATAAGTGATGCAAACAATGGTCATAAATCAACTGGGGACAGTAGAGGGCAGCTTGGAATAAAGAAGCAGATGAGGACTCCTCCCTCCAAGCATCAAGGTTTCTGGTGGTATGAGGACTGTAAGCAGCATTTTAGACAAGTCAGGCCAGAAACCAAATAGAGAGTTGGGGGGGGGGAGATGGAGGGACCAAGCCAGCCATCAGGTACATACTGCTGAAGGTCATGATGCTTCTCCTGACAGTTTCAATGCAAACAGGATGGGAAATGCTCACAGCAAGAAGCTAAAATAGAACATATATAGTCTAAGCCTTGATAGAAGAAAAAGTGATCTATTTCTGCAAAGAAAAAAGGCATACTGTGTATTTAAATATTATAGTAGTTACCTGTGAGTGGTAGAACTGTGGGATTTTCATTTCCTTTATTTTGCTTGTATGTGATTTCCTGCTGTGAGCACATATTACTTTTGTATTAGGAAACTAGAAAGGAAATGATCTACAGATCATAGAAGGTAGACAGGTGGCTTTTGCTGTTTGTATCATAGCATTTGGGGATACGTTTCCCTAGGTAGACTCGGTTTACCTTTTTTGGGGGGGTTCCAGGCTCTAGCCCCCCAGGCTAACCTGGAATTCACAAAGTGGTCTTGGGCTGGCCTTGAACTCATGGCGATCCTCCTACCTCTGCCTCCCAGGTGCTGGCATTAAAGGCGTGCACCACCAGGCAGTTTGCATTTTTAAACAAATAAGCCTCTAGCACAGATTATTTAGAATAGAAGCACCGATCTCTGTTAAGTGGCATGGAGATGACTAAGTCACATACACACTATGAACGTCATCAGCTAATAAGGATTCCCTCTGGGGAGACGGGCAGAATGTAGTCTGACCCACAGAGGATAGCAGCAGTTGAACATGGAGCATTAAAGCAATTTTAGATCAAAATGAA
>PVHP010053082.1:0-10887 GCA_004024765.1 Zapus hudsonius
CCAATGAGACAGAAACCAAGGATTTTCGACACAAAGACCCCTAAGCTCACAACATTAAAGCAGCCTTAATATACACCCACCACGACTCAGGGAACTGAGCGGAAGAGGGGGCGGAAAGATTGTGAGAGCCGTGGTGGGGGAGAATATCCAGAGGCATGGCACCCATCAGTAACAACACACTTGGGCCAGGAATACCGGGCTGAGTACTAGGTTATCCAGGATCCCCTGCCACAAGGACTAATACAGACAGCCCACTGAGGAGGATATCCAGCTGATCGGGAATGGGGAGGGGGGAATTGGGGAATTGGGGATAACAACTCATTATTTGCCCACTAAATAATGTAACTCATTATGGATAATAAATATATATTTAAAAAAATTGTTGGCATCTGTTTCGCTGGTTCATCCTGGGTTGATTGAGTGGTTATAGGTCTCTTGCTTATCCCATCACTGCCTGCGGGGTTCCATGTGGATCCTCCACGGTAGGTCTGGGGTGGCACATCTCTTGCCAGGAGTACAGCTATCGGCCTGTGGCTCAATGGTAAGGCTGGAGGAGCCACAGCTCTCTTGGCACCTTCTGAAAAATACAAATAGAATCTCCATCGGAGAGTGAGATCAGTATAGGTTAATTGAGATACACTTTCCTGAGTTGGCTAGATTCTATTGTTGGTAGCCTTTTGTAAATCACTTATAAAGTGAGTTTCTCTTTGGTGTCCTAAGATATTGGCTCGCTATGTGATTTACCCTGAAATCCCAGTTCCAGTCACGGACTCCCCTTCACTGAGTGGATTTCTTGGCCGAATTGCCAGCTGTTGATTGCCTCCCCTAGGCTTTGGTGCCTCCATTGCACAAGTGCTCCCTTCATGGTTCACTGTTCTCTCCCAGTAGGCAGTGTGTTCATCCTACTCATGGTGGCCAACTGCGTTTCATGTCAGTGGTCTCTGTTTATTCCAGATGTTGTTGACCAGTTTCCCCTGGCAGCTTATGCAGGGCCTTCCAGCTCTGCACTAACTACCATCTGGGGGCTGGTTACCATTCTGAACCTCACAGAGTCTCTTGGTACTGATATGTGGCTTTCTGTGGTTCTTCAGCAGCAAGATCTCACCTCAGCCCCATGGCCCTTTTTATCCACCTGCCATTCCCACTAATCCTCTTCTCTTCCTAATTTTTACCTGACTTCTAAACGTTGTAGGATCAAGGCTCAATTATTGAATTCTCATTTCTTTTGCAGTGTTGGGGATGGAATCCAGGGCCACGTGCCTATCAGCCAAGCAATCTACCAATGAGTTCCTACATTGAAACCTCAATGCTGAATACCACCAATGTGATCGTACTTGAAACAGGGTCTTGGAAGAGGTAGGTTATTGAGTGAAAATACCGATTTTAAGGTGAGGCCTGATGTGGCTGTGGTTCTTATAAGCAAAGATAATATAAACACAGAAAGACATCAGGACCATGTGCACAATTGCAGTGAGAAAGTGGCTGTCTGCAAATCAAGGAGAGGGAACTGAAAATACACGAAACATGATGGACTCTGCCAATACCTTAATCTTGGAGTTCTACCCTCAGGAACTGTGGGAAATTACATTTCCCTTGTTTATGTCATTCAACCTGTGACATTTTGTTATGGCCTCCTGAACACACTAATGAAGAACTCTTGTCTGTCCTCAATGTGTATAATCACCATCATTCTGGTTTTATCTAGTCCTCTGGCTCTAAATGCTACCTATTTGCTGAAAAAACCCTGGATTCATATCTCTAGTCTCTCCATTTCTTACAGCCAACTAACTATTCCACTTTGAGGCCTAACTGGCCTCTTTGACCTAATGTAGCAAAACCAGAATTTTCTGACTAAGCCTCAGGGACTTAACCACTGTATTAAATTAGAGCTATTTTCTTGTACATTTATATTAATATGCATTATGATTGTGTCATTAGATTTCCTTTGGTCTATTTATTTTTGTTCCTATCAGAATCCTGATGACTCATTCTGTACTTGCGAGACTTTTCACTTGGTGTGCTATCAGAATAAATATGATGTACTTTGGCAATTGACATTTTCAAAACCTAAATTCAACTCTTTCATTTTTGTTAACTTCCTTTTCCTCCTTCTCCTTCTCTCTCTTTCTTTCTCTTTCTCTCCATAGACTATGTGTGGTGTGGTATGCTTGTGTGGTGTATGCATGAGTGTGTGCACATGTACCACACTGCCCACAGATGTGTTGGCTAGAGGAGAACTATCCCTCAACTGCATAATCTCTTGAGAACTGCTCCAGAAATGCTCAGGTCTCTGCCCCCCTGCATCCACGGACAGTGAGAACAGATGTATAGAACTGCACCCAGCTTTCCAAAGGGCTTCTGGGAGAATCAGAGTCCAGTGGTCTCAGACTCTCCCAGGCACTTATGCTTAAGCTGCAAGTGCTCTTAACACCTGAGACATCTCCCCGGTGGACATCTTGATGTTTTTAACAATCTTTATAACATAGCAAGATTTTGAAGTTTATCTATGTAATCTGTTATCTTCTTCCCTATCTTTGTTTCCTTTCCAACCTTAATAGGCACGAGCAGATTGTTGCTGTGTTTCTTATTATTATTGTTTTGAGACAGGGTATCATGCGTTCCAGGCTAGCATCAAACTCTCTGTGTAGTTGAGGATGACCTTAACATTCTTACCCTCCTGTCTCTGCCTCCTGAGTGCTGGGATTATAGAGGTGCACCACAGTGGTGCTGGGAATCAAAGTACATGCCTTTGAGCAAGCACTCTATTAGCTAAGCTCTACACGCAGACTGCTATGAATATTTACACAAAGTATTTTTTAACTTAATTTATTTTCAAGTTAATTTATTTTCCTTTGGGAGGCAAATGGCATGATGACAAATGATTTATCAACAGCAAATGAAGTCATTTTTGTCTTAATAGTAAATAACCATAATTAGCTGCTTCAACTATTTAACACTTAAATGTAATACATCTTTAGACATGCACCCAATTTGTATAAGTGAACAAACACATACATGGTCATTATCATACATATTGAGTTTCAGTGCAGAATTTTAAAAAGGTTTTCAACTTCTTCCTTTTTACCTTCGTCCTTGTCACCTAAGCCTTGAAAAGAAGTTAACCAGCGCAAGATGCAAAAGCCATCACTAGACTTTGCATGCTGGTATATGCTTAGAGTTCCAGCTACTTGGCAAGGCTGAGGTGGAAGATGATTTGAACCCAGAAGTTCAAGATCAACCTAGATAACATGGTGAGGACTTGTCTCAAAAACAAAATTAAGGAATGCGGAGCGACCACTGTGGAGGAGAGAGGAGGACACATGAGTGCGAGCTGGTGACGCCAAGCTGATATGCTCTGGATCCAGGCCTCACACCGAAGCTGGACCCCTAGGAGATGAAACACAAGATGCGCCATATGGAACCTCATCTATGTGGCCCTGCTGCCAGTCACTCCATTATTTTGAAACAACTGGACAGTATATGAAGATTGGGGGTCCAATGTGAATACATGAAACCTGGTGACAGTTTCTATGTATCTGCAAAGGAATTGGCTCAGAAAGGTATAAGAACTGATTGAGTGGACAGAAAATTCTACTTGCAAGAACAAGTGGAGCTGTGGTAACTGACCTCCATAGCTAAAATATAAACGATTTGGGAAGTACAAAAAGATGTCTTGTGGTCATAGTGTGTCCTTCTTTATGCCTGTGGTATTCGGCCTCTGTGAACGTTGCTATAATTGTAAATAATGTCTAACTCTACCTTCTAGCAAGTGTGATTATAAGGGAATTATGTCTTAAATAGTATTGTCTCAGCAGCCATTTCTGTCTACTTTTTACTTCTTTGCAGAGTGTATTTGTGAAGACATGTTTTATGGAAGTCAGCACACAACCACAATAACACTTAAGCACATGACCACGTGTCTATATTTTTAAGAAACATACCAATGCAGAAAAAAATTAAAAAGTCCTAAAGAACTACTATAAAACCCTCTCCAAGTTGTCAGCAATCCAATAATCTACACTTTGACTATAGCGAACAAACCAGTTGGAGAGATAGCTAACCTACATCTAGCTCTTATATCAAGATATGTCTCCATTACAAAGATCCATGTGTGAGTTACATTGATTATTTCATATTCCATAAATAGAAAATAAAAATGATCTAAACAAAATTATACAGGAAATAGCTATTTGAAAGCTTTTTAATATACTTATAAACTAATATGTAACCGTGTTGGGAAAGAATAGGATCCTTATTTTAGCTTAAGATCATTTTTTTGTCATAAACTATATACACTGCATTCTTGATCATACAACCATGATATTCATTTCCTATGCTCATTATTTTACAAGATGATTTTCAAATGTGGTCTTAGGAATTATATTTCCAGAATCTCATGAATTCGTACTTGGGGATTCTATTGCTCATAAAGTTCATATGCTATGCTATCAGTTTATCCACTTCATAAATAAAGCCACATGAAGGGTTTTAAAATTTTCATCAATTTCCATTGTTACCATATTTCACTAGTCTGCCTTGATCCCATTTTTAAGGTAGAACTTAAATGTTCCAAATGTTAAAGGTTTTCTATTTATAGCTTTCAGTTGGTAAGTCTCTAAAACATTTGGAATGCATATATAGAATCCAACTTTTAAGACTATACCTGGTACTGGGAACTAAGTAGAATCTTATTAATAGGAAACTCATAGACTCCAAAGGGAAATCCCCACTGTTCTTTGACTAGGAAGAGTAAGGAAACCCATTAAAAAGCCTCTCAATGGCTTGGATGAGATGGCTCTGTGGATGGGGCATTTGCTTACAAAGCCTGACAGTCTGGGTTGGCCCAGGTTCAATTCACCAGTATCCACATAGTTCCAGTTGCACAAGGTATTGTATGCATCTGAAGTTTGTTTGTGGTGGCAGAAAGCCCTGTTGTGCCTATGCTCATTGACTGTCTCTCTCTCTCTGTATATATATATATATATATATATATATATGTCTTTCAAATTTATCCCCTTTAATCCAAGCTGCTCTCGCTCTTGGTTGGAGAATTGCCTTTTTTTAAACAGATGGCAGAGAATACTGGGAAAATCCAAGACCCATTGATACAACAGGAAAAGATAGCCTACCACAAGATAAGCCACCTCTACCACATCTGCTGGACAGTGATTTTAACATGAGTACTGCTCTCACTGCTAGCCTGATAACCAGCTACAGGGAGATGGCAGCAGACAAGGTGGTCACTCAAAATTCATCAAAGCAGAAATCCAGAGACAACAGAGAGCTCAACACTAAATATGACTACTAATACTCCCACTAAAGCTCAGGAAACACTGCAGACAATGGGGCAGAAAGATTGCAAGAGCCACAAGATGTGTAGGAATATCCTAAGGCACTGCATCCCTTCTAACCTCAGAGACTGACTGAGGCCTTCATGACTCCACAGTGGGATGGGAGCAGGGGAGAAGGGATATAAAACTATAACTTAATTTAAAAAAACACACACACGGATCAATCTATTTGAGTTTTCCAAATGCCAGGTACAACAAAGTTCTATCTACCAATCAGTTTCAGTCCATTGTTCAGGTATCTTTGATGTTCCTTCTAAAAGTTAAGTAAATTCACTACAAGATAGTGAAGATGTGAGCCTATTGCTCAGGGTTACTGTTTTAGCTATGAAAGTACTGTGGTTGGTTATATTTAAACAAGTCAAGAGATCCAGAATGGTATCCAGTACCCAGATAGTTGCAAGCACAGTGCTGGAAGGCACAACATAAGCTGCCAGGGGAAATTGGAGAAATCAGAGACTACGGATACAAACTGCAGTCTGTTGCCATGAGAAGGCTGAACATACTTCCTTCTGGGAGAGATCAACAGACCAAAAAATGATCACTGGTGCAATAGAGGCGCCAAAATCTGGGGGAGGGGGAGAATTATTCAACAGCTTTTAAATTGGCCAAGAAATCTACTCAGTGAAAAGGAATCCTTAACTGGAATTGGGACTCAGGGCAAAATCCTTTAATGGACTCAGGGAACCAAAAACTGGGGCTCCAAAAAGAAATCCTCATTACCAGAGAACTACAGAAAGGCTAATGTCAATAGAATTTTACCAAATTAGAAGTGTGTATCTCATTTAACCTATACTGATCTCACTCTCCAATGGACATTCTGTTTGTATTTTTTCAGAAGGCAGTGAGAGAGCTCTGGTCATTCCAACTCCACCGATGAATCGCAGGCCGAAGGCTGATATCCCAGCAAGAGATGAACCACCCCAGGCCTATTGTGTAGGCCTCGAGTGAAACACTTGAAACTGGTGGGGCAAGAAAGAGACCTATAACCACAGCCTATCAGTCTTCTGAGGATAAGTCAGTGAGACAGACACCAATGACTTCCAATACAACTTAAAGTAGAAGCACAGAGACTCTTAAGGTCACAACAAGAATGAAACAGACAAAACTCACCCTACATGACTCAGGGAACTGAGCAGAAGAGGGAGCAGAAAGAATGTAAGAGCCATGATGGAAGAGAGGCAACCTTGTTGCCTCCTGTGCTATCCATAACCCCTTGCCACATGGATTTGTCCAGTGTGCCCACCAAGGAGGATACCCAGGAGATTGGGGATTGGGGGAAAGGGGGGAAATGGGAATATAGGCACAATATTTACTCAATCAATGTATCTAATTTTGGGCAATAAAGATAAAATTAAAAAATAAAAGAGTGACTATGAAGTAGTCAATAATTGGAGATGAAAAAATTAATGAGACATTAAAATTTCAATACACATTATACTTCTACCACCCAAGGATTCTGACGCAAGGTGATGTCTTTTCTATCATTGATAGCATTTTTAAATTATATATAATTTAATAATATATAAATTATAATTTATATAATATATATAATTTATAATATATCATAATTTATATAATATATAATTTAAAATATATAAATTATAAAGATTTAATAATTTAATAAGATATAAATTATAATTTATATAATAGATATAATTTAAAATATATTATAATTTATATAATAGATATAAATTAAAATATATAAATTATAAAGATTATAAAGCATTGTTTCAAATGTAAATTCATTGAGGGTCTTGTGTATAGTAACGAGAAAATCTTCACAAAAAGATAAACAGCAACCATCTGGTCTTGAAAAGAGACTTCAAGAGTGTATTTTAATGTAATTCAAATGAAAACAAATTATTTTCTATCCTGCCACGTTGCTGAAGGCATTAATCACCTTAAGGAGGTTACTGTTACTATTCTTTGGGTCTGATATATAAAGGATCATGTCATCTGCTAGGAGGGATAGTCTAGTTTCTTCCTTTCCGATTTTTATCCCTTTTATGACCTTCTCCTATCTTATCGCTTGGGCTAGAATTTCAAGCACTATGTTAAAGAGCAGTGGTGAGAGTAGACACCCTTGTATTGTTCCTGAATTGAGTGGGAACTCCTTGAGTCGTTACCCATTGAGCAGGATTTGTGCTTTAGGGGTTTTGTAAATATTCTTTATTAAATTGAGGTATAGGCCATCTATGCCTATTCTTTCCAGAGCTTTGAACATGAAGTGGTATTGAATTTTGTCAAAGGCCTTCTCCGCATCTATTGAGATAACCATGTGGTTTTTTTGTGGTTGAGCCGATTAATGTGATGTATTACATTTATCGACTTGCATATGTTGAACCATTCCCGCATCTCTGGGATAAAGCCAATTTTGTCAGGGTGAATAATATTTTTGATGCAGCGTTGTATCCGGTTTGATAGGACTTTGTTCAGGATTTTTGCATCTAAGTTCATCAGAGATATGGGTCTGTAGTTCTCTATTCTTGTTGCATCCTTGCCTGGTTTGGGGATTAGGGCAATGGTAGTTTCAAAGAAGGTGTTTGGAAGCCTTCCCTTCTTATTCTATGTTTCTAACAAGCTTCAGAAAGAGTGGTTTCAGTTCTGTGATGAAGGCTTGGTAGAATTCAGCTAAGAAACCATCTGGTCTTGGGCTTTTCCTTTTGGAAAGGTTTTTGATTACATCTTCAATCTCTGTGGATGTGATAGGTCTATTTAGTGCTTTTATCTGCTCTGGGTTAGGCTTTGGCAGTTGGTAGGTGTCCAAAAACTTATCCATTTCTTCCAGGTTCTCTAATTTTGTGGAGTAGAGGTTTTGGAAGTATGACCTGATGATTCTTCCAATGTCTTCAGAATCTGTTGTGATCTCACCATTGTCCTTTCTGATTTTGTTGATTTGGGCTTTCTCATTTATTCTTTTGATGAGATTGGCCAGGGGTTTGTTGATCTTATTAACTTTTTCAAAGAGCCAACTCTTTGATTTATCTATTTTTAAAAAACATTTTCTTTATTTCCAATTCATTATACTCAGCTCTGATTTTAATTATTTCCTTTCATCTTGAGCTCCTCTGGTTAGCGTTTTCCATCTGTTCCAATGATCTTAGGTGGGTGATTAGGCTATTGATTTGAGACCTCTCTGTCTTTGATATGAAGGCATTTAGCACAATGAGGTTTCCCCTCAGGACTGCCTTCATTGTGTCCCACAAGTTCTGATAAGATGTGTTATCATCATGATTTAATACTAGGAAATTCAGAATTTCCTGTTTTATTTCTTGGATGACCCAATCATTTTTTAGGAGTGAATAATTCAGGTGCCAGTACTTTGTGTATTTTCTAGATCCTGTTCCATAGTTAATTTCTACCTTTAATGCATTATGGTCTGATATACTGCCAGGAACTACATCAATCTTCCTTAATTTGTTTAGGGAAGATATGTGACCTAAGATGTGATCAATTTTAGAAAAAGTCATATGCGCTGCGAGAAGAATGTATATTCTGTGTCTTTGGGGTAGAACATTCTGTAAATATCTGTTATCCCCAGCTGGTCAATGGTGTTATTGAGCTCCGTTATATCCCTGCTGATCTTCTGTTTGGTTGATCGGTCTAGAGCTGATAGAGGTGTATTAAAGTCTCCTACTATGATGGAATTAGAGTCTATTTCTGCTTTATTTTTGAGTAGGGTTTCCTTTATAAACTGTGTTGCACACAAATTTGGTGCGTATATGTTGATGATGGTTTTATCTTCCTATTGGATCATTCCTTTGATGAGTAAGAAGTGACCATCATTATCCTTTTTAATTGATTTTGGTGTAAAGTCTATTTTGTCAGAGATTAATGTAGCCACACCTACTTGCTTTTTACTTCCACATGCCTGAAAAACTGGTTTCCATCCTTTTACTCTAAGAAGATTGCTCTTTAGAGGTAAAGTGAGTTTCCTGAAGGCAGCAGCAGATGGAAGGGTCCATTTTTCTGATCCACCCTGCAAGTCTGTGTCTTTTTATAGGGGAGTTAAGTCCATTTATATTCAGTGATATAACTGTGAGGTTTGCTTTAAGCCCAGCCATGATGAAGGGTTAATGGGGGTTGTTGTATCTGCTGCTGTTATTAGTGCACTGAGTGCAATTCTTGTGTCTGATCTCTGGTACTCTTCTGAGGTAGATTTCTTGTTTCTTCTGTGTGGGTTATCTCTTGTAGGATCTTCTCAAATTTTGGCTTTGTTTTCAAATAGTCGTAGAGCTGGTTTACTTCATGGAATACTTTCAGTTCTCCATCTAGTATGAGGGATAGCTTAGCTGGGTACAGTAGTCTATGGTGAAAACCATACTGATTTAGGCCCTGAAAAACATTATTCCAAGCCCTTCTGGCTTTCATGGTTTCTAATGAGAAGTCTGAGGTAAGTCTGATGGCTTTTCCTCTGTAAGTTACGGTTTGCTTTTCTCTAGCAGCTTTGAGTATTTTCTCTTTGCTTTCTATGTTAGGCATCTTAATTAAGGTGTGTCTTTCCTCTTCATGTCCTATCTGTTTGGAGTCCTCTGGGCCCCTTGAAAGTTGACTGGGCTTTCTCTTGTTAGATAGGGGAAGTTTTCTTGAATAATTCTGTTGAAAATGTTTTCTATGCCCTTAGCCTGGGCTTCTTCTCCCTCTGGTATCCCCATGATTATAATATTGAACCTCTGTATGGTATCCCATAGATCCCTCAAATTATGCTCACTTCGTTTCTTGAATTTGTTGAATCCTATGACATCCTAATTAATTCCTTCTGTCTTGTCTTCAACGTCTGAGAGCATGTCCTCCAGATTGTCGGCTCTGAGACTGATTGATTCTAGGGAGGTTTTTAACAACTCCATTTAATTTTTGGTTTCTGCTGTAATTTTGTTAATAGACTCCAATTCTTTGGTGAGATCCAACTTCCAGTCTATTTTTGTTTTTGCTAGGGATTCCTGAAAATCATTTTTAAGTTTTCTTAAGTCTCCACCAAATTTAATCAGTTGATTGTCTAGCTCCTCCCTAAGTTGGTTCATCTTCAATTCACTTAATGTGTTTCTGAATTCATTGATTTTTCTCTCCCTTAAATTCAGTCTGGAGTCTATGCTTGAGTTGGTGAGCTTCATCTCATTCATGTCTTTTTTCATAGTTTCCATATCAGCCATTAACTGCTTCATGTTTGCATTGCAGTTGTGGTCAGGAGTCATATTATTCTCTCTTTGGGATTGTATTTTTGTTGTCTCTACTTCCTTTCCACTTTCCTGTTCCATAATGGGACTAGGGGCCCTGAGTTGGGGAGTTCCGTCTTTGATTTCTGTGGTTTTTTTTCATTGGTTTCATCCCATGTCCAGGTAGGGGAGTGGGACTCAGATACCCTGGGGAGTGCTGTTCAGCCCACTTTGCTGTGTCCTCCCTTCAGTGGCACACGGTCCCTGGTGCCCGCGGAAGTCACCTGTGCCCTCCCTGCAGTGGTGTGTCGTCCCTGCCTGAACTGGCCTCTGCCCTCCCAGCAGTGGCAGCAGTTCCCAGGTATCTGCCAGAGGCCTGGCTC
>PVHP010053083.1:0-10887 GCA_004024765.1 Zapus hudsonius
GTCTTACCATCTCATTCTGGTGGGCAGCCAAGAATCTTGGCAATGGCCTGTAATGTTTTGGCGGCCTCAGGAACTCACTAGTAAGTATCCCATCTCTGACACTGAAATTTTTTTAGTAATAATCTATGGCTTCTGGGTAGGTTTCCATATGGCTTATTCTAAACCGCTTAAATTTTGATTAACCCTTCTCCCACCCTCATATTCATCTCTCTCTCTCACTCTCTCTCTTTGGTTTTTTGAGGTAGGTTCTCACTCTAGCCTAGGCTGACCTGGAATTCACTATGTAGTCTCAGGGTAGCCTCAAACTCTTGGCAATTCTCCTACCTCTGCCTTCTGACTGCTGGGACTAAAGGTGTGTGCAACCATGGCCGGCCTTTCCCTCCTTTTCTTCTCATTTCCCCTTCTCTTTCCCTCTTTACCTGTCCTCCCCTTTCCCTTTTCTATTTTTTTTTTCTTTTTGCAATGCTGGGGAGGAAACCCAGGGTGTCACACATGATAAGCTTTTTTTTTTTTTTCTGAGGTAGAGTCTCAGTCTAGCCCAGGCTGATCTGGAGTTCATTTTTAGTCCCAGGCTGGCCTTGAACTCACAGCAATCCTCCTGCTTCAGCCTCCCAAGTCCTGAGATTGAAGACGTGGGCCACCATGCCCAGCAATGCTAAGGAAAACTCTATCTTAGCTATAGCCCCAGCCCCATGTCTTCCTTTTCATTCTTCATACCATTCATTTCTTTTTCCATATTGCACTGGATGGAACCTACAGTACAATGTTGAACAGAGGAGTGGGAGTGGACATGTGTGTCTTGCCCTTGATTGTGGAGAAAGCATTTGGTCTTTCACTATTAAATAATACTCAGTTGTAGGAATTTTTGTAGCTCCGCTTTATCAGTGTGTGGTGGTTTGAATGTAAAATGTCCCCCATAGACTCATGTGTTTGTGTTTAAGCCTCATACACAATCCCCAGAAGGTAGAACCTTTTAGAGCCTTATTGGAGGAGTGTATCATTGGGGGAAGAACTTGAGGTGTTTTTTTTTTTTAAAGTTTTTACAGATGGGCCTCACTGTAGCCCAGACTTGGAATTCACTGTATAGTCTCAGGGTGGCTTTGAACTCAAGGAGATCCTCCTATCTCTGCCTCCTGGGTGCTGGGATTAAAGGTGTGCGCCACCACACTTGGCCAACCTTGAGTTTTATTAGTCCAGCCCACTTGATGTTCAGAGTTAGCTTTCTCTTGCTGCTACCTCCCTGCTGGTGTGACAAGATGTGATGCCTAGTCTCTGCTTTACCATGCTTTCCTTGTCATGATGAAACTTCCCCTTGAGACTGCAAGCTGAAATAAACCATTTCCTCCTATCAGTTACTTTTGTTTGGGAGTTTTGACCTAGCAACGAGAAGATAACTGCTTCAAAACGTGATGGTTAATTTTCGTTGTCAACTTGATGGATTTAGAATCACATAGGAGACATACTTCTGGATATGTCTGTAAGGATATTTCCAGAGATGTTTAAAGTGAGGAGGGGAAAAAAAAACTACCCTGAATTTGGGAGGCACTACTCCATGGGATAGGGTCCCAGACTGAATACAAAGGAAAAATGAGAGAAAAATGAGCTGAGCACCAGCACTGTTCTCTCTCTCTGCTTTCTGATTGAATGCAATGTGACCAGCTGCCTCACGTTCTTGCTAACACAGGTACAGCCACATTTCCACCTCACTTTTCCCACCATGATGAACTGTTGTTTTTGTCAGATATTACATCACAGCAATGAGAAAGTAGCTTAGACAATCAGTTTGAGGAGCCTTTCTTTCTCTTTGTAATGTACCAAGAGTTATCACTGGGAATAAATTTGGATTGTTAAGTGCTATTTAAAAATATTTTATTTATTTGTTTATTTTTAATGAGAGACAGAGAGAATGGGCCTCTATCCAATATAAACAAACTCCAGACGCATGTACCAATTTGAGCACCTGGCTTTACGTGGGTACTGGGGAATCAAACCCAAGTCATTAGGCTTTTCAGGCAAGTGCCTTAACTATTGAACCATCTCTCCAGCCCCATTAAGTACTATTTTTTTGGGGGGCGGGTCTAGGTAGGGTCTCACTGTAGCCCAGACTGACCTGGAATTCACTATGTAGTCTCAGGGTGGCCATGAACTCATGGCGATACTCCTACCTCTGCCTTCTAAGTGCTGGGATTAAAGGCATGCACCACCACACCCAGCAGGTACTATTTTTGTATCTATAGAGATTATTGCATGACTTTAAATTTTTAGTTTACTAATATGGTAGATTACTTTGATTGAGTTTATCTATTTATTTGTGTGTGTGTGTGTGTGTGTGTGTTGTGTGTATGCCAATGTCTTTTGCCATTGCAAACAAATGCCCATAAGCCTTTACATGGGTAGCTGGGAATTGAACCCAAACTGGAAGGCTTTAAAAGCAGTTCATTTAAACAATGAGCCATCTCCCCAGTTCCTTGATTAAAAAAAAGATATATTTATTTAAAAGATAGAAAGAGAACAAGGGAGGGAGAGATCATGGGCACACTAATGCCTCTTGCCACTGAAAACCAAACTCCAAACACATACACCAGTTCATGAATCTGGCTTTCTGTGAATACTGGGGAATCAAACCCCAAACTTCAGGTTTTTCTATCAAATGCCTTTAACTGCTGAGCCATCTTCCTAGCCCCTGATTGTTTTATTTATTTATTTGAAAGAAAGAAAGAGGAGAGAGAGAGAGAGAGAGAGAGAGAGAGAGAGAGAGAGAGAGAGAGAGAGAGAGAGAGAGAGTGTATGGGTGCACCAGGGCCTCCTGCCACTGCAAACAAACTCCAGACACATGCACCACTCAGTGCATCTGGCTTTATGTGGATACTGAGGAATTGAACCTGGGCCATCAGATTTTGCAGGCAAGCACCTTTAACCACTGAACAATCTCCCCAGCCCATTGATTGGTATTTTCTTGTTTGTTCTTTTGAGGTAAGGTCTCACTTGAGCCCAGGCTGATCTGGAACTCACTATAGTTCTTGGCTGGCCTCAACCTCACGGCTATCCTCCTACCTCTGCTGGGATTAAAGGTGTACACAGTGACGCCCGGCTAATTGATTGATTTTTTTTTAATGTTCTAAATTTCCATTCCTGAGATAAACCTCAGATGGCAATGATGTTTCTTTTTATATATTGTTGAATTTGATTTGGTCAGCTTTTATTTAGATTTCTTTTGTTTTGTTACATAAGACAAGATGATCTTATGTAGCCCAGGCTGGCCTTGGACTCACTATGTAACTTATGCTGGCTTCAAAGTCAAGATCTTCCTGTAGCCTCCCAAGTGCTGGGATAACAGGTATGCAACATTATCCCCAGTGTGTTTAAAGCTTTTAAAAACAGCTTTGTTGACATGCCATACAATTCACACGTTTAAAATGTATGATGCTGTATTTTTGTCTATTCATGATAATGCAAATATCATAGTTTTAAAACACTTGTAGAATTTTGCACCCTCTAAGAGAAACTTTATACTTATGCGCTGTCACTGTTCATTCCCTTAACTCCAGCCATAGCAGCCACTTTTCATATTTAAAGATATGCTTCTTATGAACATTTCCTCTGAGTGGAATTACAATAAGTGACAATTGTGTGACCGGCTTCTTTCAGTTAATGTTTTCAAGGTTTATTTTTGTTGCAGCATGTATCAGTACTTCATATCTCTTTTTCTTTTGAGTGAAGCAATGAAGATATTTGAGAAAACAGTGAGTAAGCCCTAAGTGTCAGGGCAAGCATGCTTAGGATTATGGCTGTTATCCAAAGAAGAGACAGAAGGGGGAAAAGATTATGCTTTTTGAGTTAGAACTCAGAAAAGCTTGCAGGCTTAATAGTAATCTTTTTTAATTTAGATACTAAATAAGCACATATGATTTATTATTTATGTGTGTGTGTGTGTGTGTGTGTGAGAGAGAGAGAGAGAGAGAGAGAGAGAGAGAGAGAGAGAGAGAGAGAGAGAGAGTATGCATGTGCCAGGGCCTCTTGCCACTGTAAATGAACTTCAGACATATGTGCCACATAGCTACTGGGGAATCAAGCCCAGGCTATCAGGCTTTACAAGCAAGCATCTTTAACCACTGAGCAATCTCTCAGCCTCAAATTAATTTTTTTTTAAAATTTTTATTTATTCATTTTCAAGCAGAGAGAGATAGATAGAGATAGATAGATAGATAGATAGATAGATAGATAGATAGAGAGAGAACACCAGGGCCACCACCTTGTGGGTCTGGCTTATATGGGACCTGGGGAATTGAACCCAGGGCCTTAGGCACTGGAGGAAATTGCCTTAACCGCTGAGCCATCTCTCCAGCCCTCAAATTAATTTTTTAAATTAATATCTTTATTGTGAATAAGTATATACATTGTATGAGCAATTCTTGTGAAGATGACCCTATTTCCCTCCTTTCTGTCACCTATCCACTGGGGTCCCTCCTTGGTGCACATACTGGATCTGTCCATAGGTTAGGGGGTTATGAACTGCACCAGAGGTAGACAGTTTTTAATTCATTTTTTTCCTTCACCTCTTGTGTATTATTGTTGAGGGGGACAATGTCTCTGGATATTCTCCCCCACCATAGCTCTTACATTATTTCCACCCCATCTTTGGCTCAGTTCCTTGAGTTATGGTGGTTGAGTTTTAAGTCTGCTTTATTGTTGAGATCTTAAAAGTCTATGGACTTCTGCTTTGGGCTGTGTTGGGAATTGTTGGTGTCTGTCTCCATTGACCTTTCATGGGTTATCAGACTTGCTGTGGTGATTGGTCTCCTGTTTGACTCTCCTGTTTGTCTCATCACTTTCTCTTAGATTTTATTTGGGCACTTCATGGCTAGGTGTGGTTTGTCTCCTGCTAGGATGTCAGCCATCATTCAATGTCTTGCTGGTGGAACTGGGATGTCCCCAGCTCTCTCACTGCCTTCTGAAAAATACAAACAAAATCTTGCCTGGGACCCAGGGTCAGAGGGCAGGGTCGTGGGGCAAAGGGGTTGTTGGGGAGCCAAAGCACAGCTCCCTCACCTGGCCCTGCCTATTAATAGTAATTTTGAAGCAACTGTATCTTTTTTTATTGTCCATAATGAGTTACATTATTTAATGGGAAAACATTATTCCCTGTTATCCAATGCCCCTCTTCCCCATCCCCAATCAGCTGGATATCCTCCTCTGTGGGCAGTCTGGATCAGTCCTTCGGGCAGGGGACCATGGATAGCCTAGTACTCAGCCAGGTTCTCCTGGCCCTAGTATGTTGTTACTGAGGGGGCCATGTCTCTGGATATTCTTCCCCACCATGGCTCTCACAATCTATTCTCTCCCTCTTCCACTCAGTTCCCTGAGTCATGGTGGGTGAGTATTAAGGCTGTTTTATTATTGAGATCTTAGGGGTCTCTGTACTTGAAGCAACTCTATTTTAAGAAGGGCTTCTGGATGTATAAGTACATTATCTCATTAAGGTGGTAAGTATTCCTTCCACCTTCTTAGCATAACTTCAGGTGAATCAGCTTTCCTGTGAGGTGGTCTCCTGGCTAGGTGATTGGCAGGCTCAGTTGTATTAACTTAATTTTTCCTCAAGGCAAGGTCTCCATCTAGCCCAGGCTGACCTGGAATTCACTATGTAGTGTCAGGGTGACCTGGAACTCAAGGAGAACCTCTTACCTCTCCCTCCTTAGTGCTGCCATTAAAGGCATGTGTTACCACACACAACTGGATTAACTCTTAGTAAGGGAGAGGGCAAGAGTATATTTTTGTAAAAATTGGATAGCATAGTATATTCTGTCTCTTGAATTTTTAGATTTATATGTGAGTTGAAGTAAGAGCCAGTAGTAGAGGCCACAATACTAGAAAGGAGCTATAAGGGAAGGAGGAGAGGTACAGACTGGAGAGGAGGGGATAGTAGAGGGTCAGAATACTTGGGGGGAAGGTTTACGTGGGGTCAGGGGAGGGAGATAGAGCAGAGGAGGATGTGGGAGGAGGGTTTATCAAAATTAATATAAGCTATATGGAAATATACTTTGTTAGCTAATTAAAAATCTAACTAAAAAAAGAAATAAAAAACAAAAAAGCAAAAACAAACAAAACAAAACAAAAACCTAGAGATAGCTTTTGGGCAAAAGTACACTGTGGGGATGGATAATGATGCACTCAGAAGCCAAAGGTTGTTACAAGACTATCTCAGGGCCAGAAGTGGGATATTCCCCAATTAGTTGTTGGTCATGGGGGCCCCCAAGGCCAAAAAACAAAACAGTGCAGGCTATTGTGAAGGCTCTTGCTCACCTATCAGAACTAGATGGTAAGACCCTGTTGCTGAAGACACCACAGGCTTTGGTTGCAGGATACTGAGAAATCAAGCTAGAACTGAGCTGTAAACTTCCTTCCTGTTGACTAGTTGTCACAGTGCTAGAAAGTTCTGGGTAGATTTCCTGGGGAGAAAAATTATCAATAATCTTAAACAGCAGTGGACCCTACTAGCTAGTTATACAACAGGCCAATCAGGCAAGATGTACCCACTGGTGTAATAGTGGTTATGTCTGTTATGAGGGTAAATAATCGCTCTCTGGGTTTGAGGCTTGCTCTGAGGAAGGGAATTCATATCTGGTGCAGAAAACCTAATCAAAAGCCTATGACTGAGAAGGTCATAAGTCCTAGTGGAGAAGCACTACTGTTTGGCTAACTGGATATATTATGCTCTCTAAATATATATATGTTTATGCTAACATATAAGTACTACTCTCACTTTTGGTTATAGATGCTTCTCTTTCCTTATGGTGGTGACTATTGGGGATACTCAAAACTTCTCAAAGTACAGAGAAGTGGCAATTGAATATTCAGTACTAAATGAAGCTTCTTTATCATATCCTCCATTGACTCAGGGACTGTTGTGGAAGAAGGGGTAGAAAGAATGAAAGAGCCAGTGACTGGCCAGCTAACTGGTATAATGATGGCATAATAGGAGAGAGAATAAAAAGATGACATCAAAATAAAAGTGAGACTAGTTGGAAAGAAGAAGAATTCAGTGGAAGGGGGAAAAGGAAGATGGGAGGGAAATTTGATCATGGTATATTGTTTATATTCATGGAAGTTGTCAATAAAAAAGTTTAAAAAACAAAACAATACCACGGAGCCAGGCATGGTTGGCACACACCTTTAATCCCAGCACTCGGGAGGCAGAGGTAGGAAGATCACCATGAGTTGAAGGCCACCCTGAGACTACATAGTGAATTCCAGGTCAGCCTGGACTAGAGTGAGACCCTACCTCGAAAAACCAAAACAACAACAACAACAAAATACCATGTAATAATGCTACTCTCTCTCTCTCTCTCTCACTTTTGGCTGGAGAAGCTTCTCTTTTTCAGATGGTGGTGACCACTGTGATAACGCAAAACACACCATAGTGCTGAGAAGAAAACAACAGTGGAATGTTCAGCATTGAGACATCTCTATCATACTTCCTGAGGCTCAAGGGTCTGTTGCTGAAGAGGTGGCAGAAAGATTGTAAGAGCCAAAGGAAGGGTAGGACTGCTTACAATGTAAACTTCTAGACACAAAATGGCCTTGATATTCATGACTTCACAGTGCCTGATAATACCTACACATAATGGGAGGAAAAGATGATGACACCAAAACATACCAGAGACTATTTGAGAGGGGGAAGAGATATGGGGGAGGGTGCAGAGGGAATCATAATGTTTTATGTTCTATGATTATGGACGCTATCAATAAAAAATTAAAAAAAAACAAATAAACAACCCCCCCACACACACAAAAGTTGCATGAATGTGGAGTTCGTTTGCAGCAGCAAGAGGCCTGGTCATGTTGCTCCACCTCTGTGCCCCCATGTACAAATAAATAATTTTTTTTAATTAAAAAAAATGAAAGAGCCAGAGGATGGGGAAGAGTGCTTTGGAACTCTATCTTTGAGACACAAAACAGTGACTGTTGTTACCTGCACAAGACCTATAGAGTATTGGGCCCATCAATATGCTGTCATGGATGTGGGAGGGGGGAAAAAGACATCAGAATAGAAGAGAGAGCTGAGCCTGGTGGTACATGCCTTCAGTTCTAGCACTTGGGAGTCTGAGGTAGGAGGATCACTGTGAGTTTGAGATCAGCCTAGGCTACACAGTGAGTTCCAGGTCAGCCTGGGCTAGAATGAGACCCTGCCTTAAAAAATCAACAATACTCTCCTCTCCCACCAAATAGAAGAGGGAATAGTTGGAAAGAAGAGGGGGTTCAGAGGAGCGGGCTTGGAGAGAGGGACAAAGGAGGGTGGTGGGAGAGGATTATATAATTTTGGGGGTATTTTTGAGGTAGGGTCTCACTCTAGCCTAGGTTGATCTGAAACTAACCCTGTAGCCCAGGCTTGCCTTGAACTCATGGTGATCCTTGTTGCTCAGCCTCCTGAGTGTTGGAATTAAAGACATGCTCCACCAAAAAAATTAAATAAAGTTTTTCATTAATATAAAATTGGGAATACAATATAAAGGGTATGGGGAGGGGGGTATAAAAAAAGTAGTGGGAGGAGATTATGGTAAAAAAATTTTAAACCAGGCGTGGTGGTGCACACCTTTAATCCCAGCACTTGGGAGGCAGAGGTAGGAGGATCGCAGTGATTTCAAGGCCACCCTGAGACTACATAGTAAATTCCAGGTCAGCCTGGGCTAGAGTGAGACCCTACCTCGAAAAACAAAAAAAATTTTTATATGTATATGAAAAATTTTGAACAACAACAAAGTATCTCCACTAAGGGCCAGAGGTAGAACTGAGACTCTATTCTCTTAATCAGGAAGAACTTTCCCTTAAAGGGTCTATTTGTATAGTGTTAATAGCCTTCTTCTTAAATTTAGGGGCCTTCCTGAACAACAATTCTTAGGGAAGTAGCCCACCATTGGCACTGGGATTTTCATTCAATAGCCTTTTAGCTTTTTGTGTGTCTTCTTTCACTTTGTCAGAATACCATCTTTTAAGCTCTTACTGATGTTTTTACTGTGGGATTATAGGCATATGCTACCATACTCAGTCTATGTGGTGTTGGAAATTAAATTTAGGACTTCATGTATTCTAAGTAGGCACTGAGCCACATCCTCCACTTTGACAAACTTTTTGTTTGTCTTTGTTTTGATACAAGGTCTCACTATATCACCCACTCTGTCTCAAATTCATTATGTGGCCTATGGTATAGCCTGGCTAACTGTGCTGCTTTAATACCTCTACATTTGCTTTTGACCGGAGTATTTTGACCATTTTCACTTGATATGTGTGCTAGAGGAATGTGGAAGGACTTGGTACTTGGGAATGAAGAGGCCTCACAGTGTGGTAAGACAAATTTTATGGGCTATTCTGGTGAGAATTTGAAAATGCTAAGTGTAGAGAGAATTGTATTTGGAAGCTTTGCTTATAAACTTTCAAATGGGGGGGGAGTAAAGACAGCAGAGACCTTTGTTGGAACTGGGCTACTGACAGAAAGACTGACTACATTCTGTTGCCCATACCCAGAGACTTTGATTAAGGTTGAATTTTAAAGCAATTGACTGGTATGCTTGGTGGAAGACTTAGATCTGAAAGATTTATGATTTAAAGTTGGAAAAATTCAAGCAAATTTAAAGTTACAGGTATAGACACTGGTTTTAGTTTGCTAAAACTACTATTTTTAAGGAGATTATCACCATCAAGGGTGGGTCAACTGCTTTACATTGAAACAATGGAAAAGATGCCTAAGTGGGAATGGTGGCTCATATCTTTAATCCCAGCACTCAGAAGGCAGAGGTATGAGGATTACCATGAGTTTGAGGCTATTCTCAGACAACATAGTGAATTCCAGGTTAGCCTGGGCTAAAGCGACATCCTATCTCAAAAACATCTCTTTTTTCTTTTTAAAAATATTTTTAAATTTAATTTGCAAGCAGAGAGTTACAGAGAGAGAGAGAGAGAGAGAGAGAGAGAGAGAGAGAGAGAGAGAGAGCGAGCGACAGAGACAGACAAAGAGAACGGGCATGCCAGGGCCTCCAGCCACTACAAACGAACTCCAGATACATGCACCTCCTTGTGCATCTGGCTTTACGTGGGTACTAGGGAATCGAACTCAAGTCACTAGGTTTTTCAGGCAAATGCCTTAATCACTGGCCCATCTCTCCAGCCTGAAATGCAACTCTTTTGTAAGGAGATGACTGAAAGGAAGAAGTATGAAGGCTCAAAGTCAAGATTTATTTTTTTCCTGGATTAATAAACTAGCTGTGTCACTGCATACCTGGTATTAGCTTTGGAAGTATGAAAAAATGAAGTGGATCATAAAGTGCATACAATTCCAGAAGTCACTGCTGAGATTTGGCATGTGAATCAGGGCAATGTCTCTGTGTAGAGAGGTCAGTGAGGCCATCGTAAGATGGACCATGGTTTGCAGTGGAGACCTGAAGATATTTTAGATATACAAGGACTGTGCAATGGCTACTGTTGGACATTAATTATTGGCTCTGCTACTGAGGGCACGGAGAGCTAAGGGTTAACAATGGTGTGTACGGTGAAACCCCGGTAACTTGGTAGGCGTTTCCCAGCTCCAACTACCCTAGCTCCCACCCCCATGGGCCGGCCACCGAAACCAGCATCCCCATCTCAATAGGACTGGCATTGAATTTCAGCAAAACTTCCTTGTATCCATCCCCACGGACAGACCGTGGCTAGCATCACGTATTTCCAGCCACTCAGGACCCCTGAATGAGGTTCCCAAGTTGTTCTCAACCACCTGTCCCACCCACCTATCTCTGTGCAGGCTGACAATTCCCTACCCCCATCAACCAATCACCTTGTCCCTTCCCCATTTTCCCATGCCCTGGACCCCCTTTTTCCCTATATAGTGTAGGTCCCCCA
>PVHP010053085.1:0-10869 GCA_004024765.1 Zapus hudsonius
ATCCAGACGACCCATGGAGGAGGTTATCCAGTGGAGGGGGGAGGGGAGGGCAGTGGGGAATTAGGGATAACAACTCATTGTTTGCCCACTAAATGTTGTAACTCATTATGGACAATAAATTTAAAAAAAATTAAAAAAAATATTTATTCATTTTCAAGCAGAGAAATACAGAGAGAGAGAGAGAGAGAGAGAGAGAGAGAGAGAGAATGAGCAAGCACCAGGGCACCACCTTGTGGGTCTGCATATGTGGGTCCTGGGGATTTGAACCCAGGGCCTTAGGCACTGGAGGCAAGTGCCTTAACCGCTGAGCCATCTCTCCAGCCCCTAAAAGAGCTTTTAAGAAGCACTTTTACAACAGGCATGGTGGTGGAAGGCTTTAGTCCCAGCACTAGGGAGGCAGAGGTAGAAGGATCTATGTGAGTTCAAGGCCAGTCTAGGACTACAGAGTGTACAGAGTGAGTTCCTGGTGAGCCTGAGCTAGAGTGAGACCCTACCTCAAAAAAAAAAAAAAAAACCATTCCATTTTAAAGTATTTAATTAAGATTGCATAAGTACATCCAGCAACTGAAAAATGAAAATAATCTCTAAGAATTCAATGAACACAAAATGCCTCAAAGCCAAGGTCTACCAAAAAAAAAAAAAGCTGTAAAATACAGCTGCACTTTAAGACATTCAAACATTTCTCACACAATTAGCTCCAACAAAACTGTTCAAATAGTTAATTCATCCAACTCAAAGCAGTCAACCACTACCACATGCAACCTATTACTACTGTGAAAGGTGCCTAGCAAAACAAGCCATCTGAGTCTCGGCCTTCTCTTAAGGGGCCAGGATAAAACCTGTTTGAAAATTTTAAAATACAAGTTATAAGGAGAACTCTTAGGCACGGGGGAAGAGGAGCAGAAAAAAATCCTGGAAAACATCACCTTTAAGGAACTAAGTGTAATGAGAACTATTCTCTACTGGTTGCTACCAGAACGAAGTTGTCTAAACCCAAGATCTCCCTTCTTGGGTGTAAAAGATCAGATTCACCCGTGCTCTCAATTTACCCACCCACAAAGTCTACGCAAAGGGATTCTCTTGCCGCCTTGGCCCCCCACTCATCCGGCTAAGAGTCTCAACACCCTGAAGTGACAATGAGATCTAGTGCAATACCTTCTCCAACTATCTCTACGGCAGCAGACACGCTTCGTCGTCCTGCATCTGCTATCTCACCACTCCCAAAAGAAGAGAATCACCTTCAGTATTTTACATCAGATCCACCCTGGCCACACCCCAACTTCAGGTCTCCCCACGACCCTCCCTCAGCCTGGCATCACGCCTCCTAACCCTCCCACCCTCAGGTCTCCCGCGCCCCGAGACCCCATCTCCCACCTCCAGCCGCAGGTCCCCACCGCCAGCGCCCCGGCTCCCGCCCAATCCTGGCGCTCGGCTGGGTGGGGCCGCCGGTGGGCTGGGGTGCACCGGGGTGCTGCGGGGTGGGGTCGGCCCTCCCCATCCCCCCAGCCGGCTCCGGAGGGGGAAGGGTCCCGAAGCCTCCCCGACACTCCGCCCTCCCCAGGGGCGCCCTGCCCTGCCCTGCCCTGCCCAGCCAGGGCCGGGAGCTACGAGCCGGGGGAGACACGGCAGACGCCGGCC
Source organism: Zapus hudsonius (assembly GCA_004024765.1). Taxonomy (NCBI): domain Eukaryota; kingdom Metazoa; phylum Chordata; class Mammalia; order Rodentia; family Dipodidae; genus Zapus; species Zapus hudsonius. The sequence continues at coordinate 1,639 of PVHP010053085.1, forward strand.
TCATCCCGACGACGGGCGAGCTGGCACCTCGAGGTCCCGCCCGACTCCCCGGCTGCTACCGTCGCGGCCGCCTCACCCTTCTCGGAGCCGCCGCGGCCGCCGTCGCTACCGCCGCCCGGACGCCCCTGCCGCCGCCACTACCACCGCCACCACGGCCACCGCACGACCGGGCGCCCGCGACGTCACCGCGCCCCGCCCCCCGCGCGCACACCTAGCCCCGCCCCTGGGGCCGCGCGGCGCCTGCGCTCCGCCTCCCTGCCTGCCTGCGGGCCGGCGGGCCACTGGGCTTTCCCGGCGTCTCCCGGGCGCGCGGCGTCGCGCGGCTCGGTCGGGAAGCGGAGCGATTCCGGGCGACGACAGGAACTGGCGCTGAGGCAGAGTCGTGGCTCGGCGCGTCCGTGTCCACGGCCCGGGCGGCCGCGCGGGCGAGGCGGCGGCGTTTGTCTCCTCCTGCTTGCCGTAGGACGTGGACCGTAGCTGGAAGCCCCTGGAGCGACATCGCCTCTTTCCCAAACCTGGAGTCGCCCCGCCTTCTCCCTCCGGGGCCAGTGACTCGAACCGGGACCGGCGCCACCGTAGGAGAGTCACAGCTGGATTGCGCATCCTTTGTCTGGCGGAAGTTGGCATGTCTCCTCACCCTTGGCTTTTACGAAAATTAAAAATACAAAAAACAACGAGCCGGCCGCGGAAGGTAGTTCAGGGAGTCCCGGGCTCCCCGCGCTCTGCCCGGAGCGGGAGGCCGCGGGCGGAAACCCACGCGGTGCCCCGCACTCGCTACGGCGGCAGCTCGGCGATCCGCCGGGGCACCTGCTGCCGATCACACCCGTGCGAAGATAAAGGGGAGGGGGATAAACGCCGCTGATGGAGGATGTACAGAAATTGTCTCTAAACCGCACAACTAAGAGTACTGTGAATTATATTCATTCCAAGTTCCCAGAGTTTATTTACCTAATTTAAAATCCCTTTGAGATGAGAAGTTAAAACTCACCATCGTAACTAACCAGGTTATCTTCTTCATAATCCCATTAGCATTTTCTCTGTCCTGTCCGTAGTATTCATTCATTCACCAAATCCTAGTTGATCCTGTTCACTCCCAGGATGCACTCCTGAGCCTGCTGTACTAAATAACCCCCTCAGTACTGCAAAGAAGGACTTCCTAAAGATGTGCCGCCAAGCCAGGGGGCCGCCAGACAAGCATCTTCGAAGATTTCACTTCTGGGGTTTGAGCGATGGCGCAGTGGGTAGGAGCACCTGCCGCGCAAACCTGGGGACCTTAATCACCCCCTGCTTCCCACATGCCGGGGTCAGCGAGAGACTGGGTCTCTAGAAACTCGTGATGAGCGTCGGACATCCTTCGGCCTCCACAGGCACAAGGCATGTGCATCTGCCCACACATGTGCATACACCACATGTATTACACACACATGAAGAAATAAAGTTTTAAGATTTCATTTCCTGGATATACAAGTCGTTATTTAAGAAAATTCAGTCTTTGACTATTTTTCCAGACAGTCCACATCTGAACCCTAAAATCTAGTGATGTTTGCCTTGGTGTGTGTGCTGGGGGTGGGGGAGGTTAAGGGGTTTTGTTTGTGGTTTGTTTTTTTTTTAAAGACATGGTCTCACTGGCTTGGAACTCGAGGCAATCCTGCTTCAGTGCTAGAATGGCATGTGTGTGTGACACCTTTCCAGTGTTTCTTTCTTGGAATGGCAATATCTAGGAATGGGGAGATGGCTCAGCCTTTAAAGGTGCTTGCAAAACCTGACAGCTTGGTTGTAATTCCCCAGTATCCACATAAAGCCAGATGCATCAAGTGGCACATGAATCTGGAGTCTGTTTGCACAGCTGGAGGCCCTGGTGCTCCAATTCTCATTCATTCTCCTATCTGCTTGCAAATAAATAAAATTTTAAACATATATATTTCCATCCTGTGCCTTCCCTACTGTTGTATCCTGGAAGCAAAAGCTTGTAGTTCACAGCTGGAGAGCAGTTTTGCCTCAGGATGACTCATCCTAAGCCTCACCTATATGTGATTTAGATAATACCAGGTTGAATGCCTTTTATGTAAAATGCTGGGACCAGAAGTAATTCATATCTTGATTTTTTTTTGGAATATTTACATAAAATGAGATATCTTGGGGGTAGGACTCAAGTCTTAACACAAAGTTCCATATGTATCATTTAGAAAATATATACCAAAGGTTATTTTATATAGTATTTTTAATTTGCAGATAAAATTCCATGATATGAAAATTTCCACTTGTGGCATCATGTCATTGGTCAAAAAGTTAAGATACTGGGCTATGGATTGTGGCTTGATAGGTAGAGTTCCTGCTTAGCAAGCAAGAAGCCCTGAGTTTGATCCCCAGCATCATATAAACTGACTGGAGGGGCAATCTCAACACTTGGGAGATGGAGGTAAGAGGATCAGAAGTTCAAGGTTATCCTCAGCTAAATAAGTTCAGGGCCAGCCTGAGCTACATGAGACCATGTGGTAGTTTGAATAATGTCCCCCAATAGAGTTTATTATAATTGTTTATTAAATTATTAATTGTCTCCAGGCTTCTGGCTGGAGGAAGCGTCACTTTGGCCTAGCCTCCTGGGTACTGGCCCCTTCTAATTTGGATGCAAAATACTAGGGCTAGATATGCAAAAGAAGAGCCAGAACCCAGTCTGGAGTTCTGCATTTTGTGAATTACAGTGTGACAGTGTGCTTGCTTGCTTGCTTCTGGAGGTGCTGTTTTCTCTCTCTCTGCTTGCTTCTATAAAAGGGAGCCAGCCTTTTCCTTAACTTCCCCTGGATCTGATAGTTTCAATAAATACTTTCCTCCCCAAATCATGCCTGGTTTGGAGATTCATCCCAGCGGCATGGCTGACTACGACAGACCATGTCTCCAAAAATTCAGATTTTGAAGGATTTCATATTTTCAAAATTATAGTTCTGTTATTTTGCTTTTGTTTTGAGAATTTATGGGGGGGTTTTCCCCCCTGAGGTGGGAATCTCACTGTGTTGTTTAGGCTGATCTCAAATTACTGGGCTCAAGTGACCCCCTCATCTCAGCCACACCCCATTTAACCTGTATTTAATTAGCTAAGACTTTGCATTTAGAGTTGATACAGGAATTGGGGGTGTTGCTGAGAGGACAGAGTCCCATTCTCAGCTCTTGTTTGGGCTTTAAACTGGGGAGCTAGTATGCCAAATGTTCACAGGCACACAAAGCTTCTACAGAGTCAGTGCCTTCCAAGTTATCTCATAAATTTGATAAGTGAAATCCAGGGACCACTGAGGTAAGATTTAGAAAGATTGTATGCAGACCTTTAGTGAAGGAAAGAAGGCAGAGCTCCTGTGTGGCAGGAGGGGTCCCCAAAAATAGGATACAATGAAAGGAAGTAAGTAGAAAGCTCCCAAATTGAGAGGGGTGCCAAGCAGGTAATCTGCATGGTGACTTTCTTTTAGGAAGGATGCTTTCTGAATGGGGAATGAGCTGATCAGCCCACTTCCCATACCCAAAGTGGTCACACCCAGTCTCTGATATTCAGCCTTAGCAGAATAGTATAGACACCATCAAGAAAGTAAAAGCCAGGTGTGGTAACACATGCCCTTAATCCCAGCACTCTGGAGACAGAGGAAGGAGGATCACTGATTTCAAGGCCAGCCTGAGACTAGAGTGAGTTCCAGGTCAGCCTGGGGCTAGAGTGAGACTCTACCTCAACCTCTCCTCCCCCCCCCCAAGAAAGGGCTGGAGAGATAGCATATTGGTTAAAGTCACTTGCTTGCAAAGCCTGACAGCCTGGGTTTGATTCTCCAGTATCCACATGTGATAGTTTGAATGGATATCCCCCAATAGATTCAGGAGTTTTGTTAAAGCTTATAACTTGAAAGAGGTGTTACTGTGGGTGGATCCTAGAGCCCTAAAGTGTTTCTTGGGATGGATCTGGAATTCCAGTCATAGATATATAAAGAGCAGTCTGAACTCTGAGGAGGTCACTACTGTTTGCTGTGTGTGTGTTGCTGGTGATAGGTTTGTCTCTCTGCTTGGACCTGTGAAAGGGGGCCAACCTCTTTTGCCATTATGGAACTTCCCCTGGATCTGTAACTTCAATAAATCTTTTCCTCCCATAAACTGTGCCTGGTTTGGAGGTTCATCCCAGTGGTGTGAGCTGACTACTATACCACTTAAAGCCAGATACACAAAGTGGCTCATGTACCTGGAGTTTGTTTGCAGTGGCTAGAGGCTCTGGCATGCCCATCCTTCCTCTCTCTCCCTTCCCCACCCCCCACTTGCAAATATTTTTTTAAAAAGAAAAGTTTAAAAAAAGGATATGATGGGCTGGAGAGGTGGCTCAGCGGTTAAGGCACTTGCCTCCAGTGCCTAAGGCCCTGGGTTCAATTCCCCAGGTCCCACATAAGCCAGACCCACAAGGTGGTGGCCTTGGTGCTCTCTCTCTCTCTCTCTCTCTCTCTCTCTCTCTCTCTCTCTCTCTCTCTCTCTCTCTCTCTCTCCCCCCTGCTTGAAAATAAATAAAATAAAAAAAGGATATGTTTGCCCATGCCTATAATCTCAGCAATCAGGAGGATTATGAAACTTACTTGGATGATATAGTGAGACCCTGTCTGTAGTAGTTTAAATCAAATGTTCCCCATAAACTCAGGTCTTCTGGATAACTTGGTCCCCAGCTGGTGGCAACTTGTGAGATAGGGGCTGGCTTAGAGGTATTGTAGTCAGCTCCTTCTCACCAGAGATGGGTTCACTCTACTGTTGCTGTGGTAGAGGTGATATCTACCCCCTGGCCATGCCTTGCTTTCCCCTGCCATCATGAAGCTCCCCCTGGAGACTGTAAGCCAAAATAAAAAACTTTCCTCCCATCATCTGCCTTTTGGTCAGGTACTTTATCCCAGAAACAAGAAGGTAAAGATAACACTCGGGGGGTGGGGGTGGGGAAACACAAAACAGAGAGATTGAAGACATAACCCAGAGGGCTGGGAAGATTGCTCAATAGTTAATGGCACTTGATTGAGAATTCTGGATCTGGGTTCAGTTCCCAAGCCACCCATGTAAGCTGGATGCAAAAAGTATCACAAATCTTCCAGACACAAAATGTCCTTGATATTTATGATTTCATAGTGCCTAACCTACATGTGACCTTTGTAATAGGAAGAAAAGAAGATGATCTCAAAATAGAAGAGAGACTAATTAGAAAGAAGGGATTCAGAGCTAGAGAGATTGCTTAGTGGTTAAGGCATTTGCTTGCAAAGCCTAACAATGACCTGAGTTTGATTTCCCAGTACCCACATAGGCTAGATGCACATGCATTTGGAGTCCATTTGCAGTGGCTGGAGGCCTGGCGTGCCTATTCTCTCTGTCTGTCTTCTATCTCTCTCTGCTAATAAATAATTTTTTTTTTTGGTTTTTCAAGGTAGGGTCTTGCCCTAGCCCAGGCTGACCTGGAATTCACTATGTAGTCTCAGGGTGGCCTTGAACTCATGATGACCCTCCTACGTCTGCCTCCCGAGTGCTGGGATTAAAGGCGTGTGCCACCATGCCCAGCTAATAAAAATATTTTTAAAAGGGATTCAATGGAGGGTAAATTTGAGAAGGGGAGAATGGGATGGGGTGAGAATTACAGTTTATTGTCTATACTTATAGAAGCTATCAATAAAAAGTTTAAAATAAAAGTGTCACTCTCAGTGCCTAATAATGCCTATACATAATGGGAGGAAAAGATAATGACACTGAAACAAAATAGAGACTAATTGAGAGGGGAAAGAGATATGAGGGAGAGTGGGCAGGGACTCATAATGGTTTGTCGATAATTATGAAGCTATCAATAAAAAGTTAAAAGAAAATATCCTCCTGATGTGAACTGATTGGGGGATTTATGACTCCACAGTGGTTATAGATACCCACTGACATTCTGACATGGAAGACAGGAGGACAAAAGGAAGGAGAAAACAAAACAGAGGAAGGACTACCTGGAAAGTGGAAGGTCCTCAGGGAATGGGGGCAGAGGAGAAAAGTGAAAAAAAGATAAATGTATGGGACCATAATCAACTTATATGAAAGTTCTCAATTTTAAAAAAAAGAGAGAAAATGGTGCAAGTGTCTGGTGTTCATTTGCACTCTGGAGGCAGAGGTAGGAGGATCGCTGTGAGTTCGAGGCCACCCTGAGACTACATAGTGAATTGCAGGTCTGGGCTAGAGCAAGATCCTACCTCAAAAGAAAAAACAAATTGCATCCAAAAAAAAAAAAACCCACCTTTAGCCACCTCTGGTGGCTCTTATCTGTGATCCCAGCACTTGGGAGGTATAGACAGGAGGATCAGGAAATCAAGATCATCCTCAATTATATAAGAAGTTCTAGACCAGCCTAGGCTACATGAGACACTCTCAAAAAATGGGGAAGGAAGGCTGGGAGATAGCTGAATGGTTAAGTGAGTTCAGTACCCACTATGCACCATGCATGCCCATGTGGTAGTGCACACCAGTAACTACTGAAGCCTAATTAGTGAGCTGTAGGCCAATGAGAGACCCTGCCTAAAATTTTTTTAAATATTTTTTTATTAGAGAGACAGAGAGAGAAAAAGAGAGAAGGGCACACCAAGGCCTCCAGCCACTGCAAATGAACTCTCAACACATGTGCCCTCTTGTGCATCTGGCTTTACATGGGCACTGGGGAATTGAACTCTGGTCCTTCTGCATTGCAGGCAAACACCTTAACCATTAAGCCATCTCTTCAGCCCCCCCCCAAAAAAAATTTTAAGGGAAAAAGTCAAGGGTGTTTCTAATGATAACATCTGTGACCTGAAGCTTCCAGGAAAAAAAAAGCCACAAGTACATTAAACATTCTACAAAGCTGATTGACTGATTAGCCAAAGAAATGGCTCAGTGGATAAAACGCTTGCAGAGGGCTACAGTTTGGATCTCCAACACCCAAGTTGGGTGTGTGGTGGCCCATTAATAATCCCAGCAGTGGGGAGAAAGGACATCCCTGAGCAAGCTTGCTGCCTGGTCAAACTGTCAAGTTCTGGGTTCAAATGAGAGAACTTGCCTCAGTACATAAAGCAGAGAGCAATCAATCAAAGAAGGTACCCACCATCAACCTCTGGCCTCCAGGCACACTTGCACACACATGTGGCCTCCATGTATATGAACACACACACATGACACACACAAGCAGGCAAGCAAACTGAATGAAGCCAGGCTTGGTGGTACGCACCTTTAATTCCAGGACTCTGGAGGCACAAAAAGGACAATCGCTGTGAGTTTGAGGCCAGCCTGCAACTAGAGAGTGGGTGGTCAGCCTGGACTAGAGTAAAACACTAACCTTGAAAAAAAATTGAAAAATCTTGGGCTTTGTTAGCCCTATAAAAGGCCATTTACTATCTACCTCTGTGTATAACCTAACATCATTGTAAAAGGTAAATCCTCTGGAACGTGCAAGCAGATCCCCTAGCTTTCACCAACCCAAAAGCTAAGGATGTCATCAGATAGTATCTGAGACTTAAAACAGATTTTCCCACTTTGCAGTAAACCAGACCTTGTGATGGTTTGAATAAAGTGTCCCCCAGAAGCCCGTGTTCTGAGTGCTAGGTCTCCAGCTGGTGGCAATGTGGGAATTGGAGCCTCCTGGAGGCAGTGTGTTGTTGGGAGCAGGTTTACGGGGGTTATATCTAGCTACCCCTTACAAGTGTTTGGCATACTCTCCTGTGGCTGTTGTCCACCTGCTGTTGGTCAAGAGGTGATGTCCCTGCCATCATGGAGTTCCCTCTGGAATCTACAAGCCAAAATAAACACTTTCCTCCCACAAGCTGCTTTTGGCTGGGTGCTTTGTACTGGTAACAAGAAGGTAACTGAAACATCTATACACACAAACACACAGGCATGCACACTACATGTGTGCACACCATATGCATATACACACAAAGTGAAAAGGGTTGGGAGAGAGGACAAAAGAGGAAAACAATGGGAACACAATCAAATTAGAGTATGTTTATATATTAAAGCTCTCAATTAAAAATAAAACAAGGGGGTGGAGAGATGGCTCAGCGGTTAAGGCACTTGCCTCCATTGCCTAAGGCCCCGGGGTTCAATTCCCCAGGACCCACATAAGCCAGACCCACAAGGTGGTGGCCCTGGTGTGCTCTCTCTCTCTCTCTGCTTGAAAATGAATAAATAAACTATTAAAAAAATAAATAAATAATAGAACAAAACTAGGGGGAATGGAGAGATGAATCAGCAGTTAAAGTGCTTGCCTATAGGTTCAATTCCCCAGTACCACCCACATAAAGCAAGATGCACAAAGTGGCCCATGCTTCTGGAGTTCGATTGCAATAGTTAGAGGCCCTGGTGCATTCTTTCTGTCTCTCTCTCTCTCTCTCTCTCTCTCTCTCTCTCTCTCTCTCTCTCTCTCTGCAAATAATTTTTTAAAATAGGCCAGGGGTGGTGGCACAGGCCTTTAAACCAGCACCCAGGAGGCAAAGGTAGGAGGATCACCATGAGATGCAGGTCAGCCTGGGCAACAGTGAGACCCTGCCTGGAAAAAAAGAAAAAAAAATTTAAAGAATAGTATAACAAATTATGAAATATAAACACCCAGATTCAAAACAGATAGAAGGTTGAAGCATACGTCAGTAGTACAGCTCATGTTTAGCTTAGCACACACCAGACCCTGAGGCCCTGAACATGAGTCCCACCTCTGAGAGGAAGTTATTAGACACATTAGAATTTTTTTTTGTTACCTTTTTCAAGGTAGGCTGACCTGGAATCCATTCTATAGTCCCAGGCTGGCTTCAAACTCACAGAGAGATCTTCCTACCTCTACCTCCCAATTGCTGGGATTAAAGGCATATGCCACAACTCCTGCCTCCTAGAAATATTTTTGAAATACAAAGAAAAGATTATAGAGCATCCTAACTTGCCTTCCAACACTTGCAGAAAACAATACCAGCGCCAACACCACCAATTCCAAATGCTCTGTAGAATTTAAGCTGTTTGGATTGAAAACATTTAATTTCAACCTGAAATTCTCATGGGAGCAACTGGTTAAAGCGACTTTTGTAAATCTCCTGAATAATAAAATCGCTGTAAAAAAATTTCAGAAAAAGAAAAAAAACAAAGGTCTAGCCCAGCATAGTGCTACAATTTCAATACTTAATCCAGGTGACTGAGGCGGGAGGATCATGAGTTTGAGGCCATGGGCTACAGAGACTGTCACCACAAAAGAAGAAG
>PVHP010053086.1:0-10907 GCA_004024765.1 Zapus hudsonius
AAAATTAATTTTGAAACAAGTTTGAAATATTGGGGTTCAATCATGCCTATCACAAGATACGGTGTTTGAGCTATAAACTGAAAATTCAGCTTTTATTCCCTTACCTTTTCCCTTTATCCTCATCCACACAGAGCATAGAGAGTCCAGAGTATCTTTGGCTTAGAGGATATGTGTTGAAATTGAATTGAAATATTCCCTCATGTAGGAAAATGGAGGATCTAACACTTAGGAAGTAAATGAAATTTACAAGGCTATGGAAATAAAATGAAACAACAATCTCAGAAAGTTCATGGAAGTTACAGGATTTGCAAGGTCCTCCCCCAAGGTATAAAAGTAGCAAGGAATCATATGGGAGCAACTTTCCAACCTGTACAGAACAAATAGGTTTGCTGCTGTGCGGTTCTTCCAAGAAATTAACAAATTCCAGGTGAAGAACATGGACAAAGGCTTTTAGTAAATGGGACCAAAGCAGCCTCATAAAGGACCGTGTCCTGAGGGTGGCATGGGATTGAGCATGGATACAATTGCCCCTGCTGGGCATAAGATTTTAGACCAGCACCGCCTCTTGCCTTCGCTGCCCTCCTGCTCTGATCTCTACTCCAAGAGCCCCACCCCTCAATCCACTAAGACTCTTCTTACCCTATGCTTTGTGTATGAATGCTCCACTGAGCACCCCAGTTACTCACTGATCGTGTAATCTCACTGCTGCTAAGCCAACTGTCTAATGTGAGGACTTTTTATTCATTCATTTATCCATTTAACTCATATTCAAAATTCTTTGAATTCAAGACAAGATCGTAAATTCTTGCTTTATTACAATGCTACACACAAAGTGATTAACAGAAATGATATATAAGGAAAAACAGTGAAGATATTCTAAGAAGAATCATATTATTTTAGTTCCTAAATCAATCTTGATATGCCCATAAAATAAAACTTTATGATCAAAGTGTAATCACATGAGGACTCCTTATATAAAATGTAATTTTGGAGAACCACTCTTATGTAGAGGATAGGGAGTACAGGGACCTTTAGAGAAATGAAAGTATGACAGAAGAATGAACATACACATGTATCATTATTTGCTTGTCAAGGCTCATAGAATATATTGTTCAGAGTGAACCCTAATTTAGGATGGTCCCTAATTAAAGATAGTCTAGGAAATCTGGAAACTTAAAACTACTCTAAAAATAAATTTCATTATAAAAGTAATCAAAACATAAATCATACAACCACTGCCACTCAGATGCATGCTGATATACGGACACATAAAATTACTCCCCTAATATTTTCTAAATTAGAAAAATTGGATTATTAGATCTCAGTCTTTTTTTTTCTTTTTTTAATAGTCCTTTTACTCTTCATGGTGATATGGATTAGGACTAAGGTAGCTCCAATTTTGTAGACAACTAGTTAGGGTTACAGGACCCCACCCCCCAAACAAAGCAAGTATCTGAATGGTTATAGAGCCAAGAAGCACAGAGATTATGTAATAATTACAGAAAGACAAGTATAGAAACTAAATTCCAAAATAGCCCTGGTTTTTGAAAGGTCAAAAGCCCTGATTTATGCTGACTCACCAGGATGTGGCTGGCCTATACAAAGTAACCAATCTTTTCTCTAACAGATCTTCCTATCAGAAGCTTCTAAATATATTCAGAGTAACCATTCCTCCTCAATATGATTCTTAATTTCTATCTCCAAGGGTACAAAAAGTCACCATCCAAGTCACCAGTCAGCTATGGATTCAGGACCCCTTCCATTTGGGAGCTCTTCGCTTTGCTTTCCCTTTCTGCTTTACTTTCTAATAAACCCTTTGAACCACCTACCTTCCTCTGTACCTGCCATTTTTCACAGACAAAGAGCAAGAGACAATGACTTGGGTAGTTTCAGTGACCTTTAAGGGTCCCACACTCTAACCCCTAAATTAAGCCATCCAGAGCTGAGAAAGGCTCCATTGCTCTCAAAACTTGGTGGGGGAGATTATCCAGAGGCATGGCCAGGAGACCCTGGCTGAATACTAGGCTATCCATGGTCCCCTGTCACAGGACTGATACAGACACTCATGGAGGAGGTTATCCAGCGGAGTGGGGAGGGGAGGGCAGCAGGGAATTGGGGATAACAACTCATTGTTTGCCCACTAAATATTGTAACTCATTATGCACAATTAAAAAAAAAAAAAAAACTTGTACCTGCAGTAAGATGGAAAGAGTCGTTCACCTATGGCTGCCCAGATCCGTGCTAGAACAAGATCACCATATCTTATGTCTACTTCAAAGCCACACCCATGACTTGCTAATTGCCAAGTATTGATTTACTTAAGCACCCACAGTTGCTGTTCAAGAAAGATAACACTTGGCTCTAGGGGCTTAGAGATTCTTTACAATGTCAGTGATCTTGACTGAAAGGGTAATTAATCTGAACAGCAACACCTTTCATTCTTTGTGAAAGCCTCATCTTCAGTGATATGAGTATCCAGTTCTATTTACTGAGAAAACACCTCATATTAACCTATCTCCTTCCGTTTTATGATCAACTACCAGAATTGCAAATTTTCTATATCCAAGGCAAAGAGGCAAAAGAGCCTAGTGTGTTGCAAGGGAATTGTCTTTTTTGGGGTGCTGTCTGCTCATCTGCTAACTAGCTTCCTGGTGATAGCCAGAGCACTTTTTATTTTATTTTCCTAATATTTTTTCATTTTCCTAGATTTTGTTTTTCATTTTCAGAATAAAATACTGCAACTATGTACTACAGTGAAATTAAAATGAAATAATAAATGGAGGAAATTTTGTGGATGAGGGGACAGAGAGATTGTAAGAGCCATGGTGGGGGGAATATCCAGAGTTATTGCCTCCCTCGGCAATCCCATGAAGGTTTGAGGGAAGGAAGGAGGGAAATGGGGGTACCAACACAATACTTCCTCATACAGTGTTTCTACTTATTAACAATAAATAAATAAATTTATTATATATATACACATATATATATATATATGTGTATATATATATATATATATATATATATATATATATATATATATATATATATATGTGTTGAGACCATAATTCCAGAATGCTTCTGTTTGCACCATTGTAGAGGCCCTGAGAGTGAACTTGTGTATCTAGAACATGTTTAAGACTTCCTCACTTTCTTATTCTTAAGTTGTCTGGCTTCTTGAAACATGCCATGGAAGTTGGGTGTACAGACATAAATATGAAAAGAAAAAGAACTCAGTTGTGACAAATAAAACATTATTTCTATATGTTTTTAAGTAGAATGGTTTTGACATATAAGTGTTCTTCAGTGTGTTATGACTGTGTTTGATGTTGAATAGAAAAATCCAAAAACTATTTTTCTTTTGATCAGAGCATGTTGTATTTCTTTGATTTGATAAATACTTATAACTTGAAAACTGACCATTTTTAATCTCGAATTGCTACTCAATAACTGATGCTGACAAGCCCAGGTATGGAAACTGAGGGAGAATGATGAGGTGTACTCAGCAAGAAACGTCTTAACTTCCAGATTTTCTCAAGCAGTCTTTTTCAGTTAAACTCATGCATTTCTTTACTGCTCAGCAAGGTACCAGGCTAACTGGGGACTGGAAGGCTTTATAAGGAAGCTGAAATAAATGTGGATCCTCCCTCCTGAGTGTTTTGCTAATAGAAGGACACTCCCCCTTCTTTATCAAATACCACTTCTAAAGCTATGAGCCTATCATTTATTTGGAATTTTGGTTTGCTCAGTGGTTTCATATGGCACATTTTTGCATGTATTTGTCAGCACAGGGTCTTTTGTTCTAGTAAAATAATAAGCTGCCAATGAGCTTTTGGCAGAAGCTAATTTCGTATGGAACTGCATAACATTTTCTGTACCTGCAATAGCACATTGACATTTTGATGGAGTTGCCTGATTTCATAGTGAGCAGCACAGAATGGGGCAACGGGGAGTGAGAGATGGGGCAGTAAGCCACCTCCAGCCACAGTAGTTTTTAGGTTAAGCACATTAATAGCAGGGTGAAACTGAGGTTCTCTTGGAACATGCAGCCTTGGGCAAAGGCCACCAAAGCCTCAGCCACATGCCAGGAGAGTCAAGACATAATGTGCTCCAAAAAGGGCTCTGCTCTCAGCCTCAGCCTAGTTCACCTGGTTCTTCTCAGCTTCCTCATGGAGAGAGTAAATTGGTGACACAGCAAAGAGCAGGCAGGTAACAGATTCCTCCTTCCCCCAACACTTAAGAGTTTTTATATCACTCACAGAAAGGATCATCTGGCTTAGGCTATTTGGGGTGCTATAGCATAGTACCCTAGGTGAGTAATTTAGAAGTAATACAGATTTATTTCTCACAGGTCTAGAGAGTGGAAAGTCCAAGATAAAGGACCTGTTAACAGACATGGAGTCGAGGGCTCTGCTTCCTTATAGAACATGGAACACACTGAGTGGGTCCACCAGCCCACTCCAGCTGGTGTTGAAAAATCAAAATTTATTCTTAGTGTGTGATAGAGAACTTTAACAATATATGAACGTATAAAAAACTGCTTAAATTTCCATCAGGTCAGGCATTTTTGTCCCTTTCCCTTGCCCCCTTTCCACTGGGCCACCGAGGGCCCTCCTCAGTGGGGTTATCAGTAATCACTGTGGGGTCAGGCATGTACCAGTTGCTTCCTGTTGGAAGGACAACACCTCACACGATGTCTTTCCATGCCATGGCTCTTACATTCTTTCCGACCCGTCTTCTGCAACGCTCCCTGGGCTCTGGAGGTCATGTCAACTGTCCTTTAATGCTAAGCTCTCGGCAGCTTCTTATGTTCTGCTTTGATGAGTTTGGAGTCTCCTTGGTGTCTCCTGCCCTCTCCATAGAGAAGGTTGTCAGGCTAGTAGTGAGAGCAGACTCATATTTAATCTGCCACTTCCTCTGCATCTTCTCCTGGGCACCTATGGGTGTGGTACAGGTGACACATCCCATATAAGGCATTCAGTTTCTGTTGTCATTTTCGTGGGTCTCTGTTCTCCAAGGTATTCATCACCTCTATAAAAAGCAGAATATCTATCCAAGGATGAGAGCAGCACTGATAAAAGGGGACAAGCATAGACATTTAGAAGATTTTTTGATGTATATCACCTCTTCTTTTAGCCAAAGAAGTTTCCCTCTAAGGTCTATTGTGGTGTGTGGAATTCTTGGGGAGTCTTTGTACACTAACACCCTTGTCCATACACAAGGCTGGGTGAACAGAGTCTTGAAATGGTGGTGAGCCAACGGCCATAGCCACCTGGGATAACGTAGCAGTGAACAGCTCTCATTTATTATACAAATAAAGGTTGTTTATATAGAGGAAAAATGAGAGGCAGGGGCAGAAGCAGCAAGGGGCTTGGTAGGGGCAGGGTAGTCTGTGTATGTCTCATGAATGGATAGGCAGGGGCCAGTAATCTGTGGATGCCTAGTTTGCATAGATAAGTTGGGGGAGGGGCTTTTTTAGCCCCAAGTGGCGGGGAATACGTGCCTTTAGGCATGTAATGGATGGCAGGTGGCTGCAGAGGAACTGTGACCTTTAAACTTTTATTGCCCATGCTTGTTATTACAGCTGGGGTATGTAAACTCAGGTCTTGAAGTGTCTGTGTTTTTCAGGCTTGTTGTGGCCCACCAGGGTGCTGAAGGGTCTAGGATAAAAGAAGGAGACAGCGAAAATGCCTACCTGTCACAGATAAATTCAGAGAAGCTTGAGATTATCGGGGTTTCGGGCCAGCCTCAACTTCATTTAACCCTATATCCTCCGTGCCTCTTAGCAGGGTCCCACAGTCTATGACCATTTAAGCCATAGACTTTTACAAAGTGAGTTCCCTCCCACTGAGCAGTCCTCATATCCACTCAGAGAACAATTGATTATGTCCAGAACATAAACATGAATCCTGGAAGAAATCTAAAATGAATTTAAACTCATAATTTCACTGGGCACTTTTCCAGTTCTGTAGTATTCTGCAAACACATCCCATTTAGAAAAAAAAAAAGTATATGAAAACATTTCCATAGAATTCTTCTTATTCCTAACCACTATATGATATAGCTACTAACAGATGCTCTGTATCAGTAATCTTCTCATTGGTGGCACCGGATCAGAAGTAGCTTGTGAAAGACTAGACTTTATATCCAGTTTACAGTTTCCCCATCATGGTGTGGAAAACAAATAAGGAGCAGGCAGCCAGACATCACATCTTTACATCAGCATGGAAGAAGCAGCAAAAACAAGTTGAGCTTGTAAAGTGGGGTTTGACTATAGAATCCCAATGCCTGCCCCCATTTTCCACTTCTTCCAGCAAGGCTCCATCTCTAAAAGGTTCCACAACCTTCCAGATCAGCACCACCAGCTTAGTATCAAGCATTCAAATACACAAGTACATGAAGTACATTCCAAATTCAAACCACCACATGTAATGATTACAGATATATTAAAATATTTTTATTTATAAAATATATCTTTATTGTTCACATTTACATACACTGAATGAGCAAATCATGTGTTGGTGTCCCCAGTTCTCTGATTTCCCTCTTCACTCTCCCCAATCAGCTGGATATCCTCCTCCATGGGCAGTCTGGATCAGTCCATGGGGTAGGAGGTTATGGATAGCCTAGGAATCAACCTGGTTCTGCCCCAACTTTGAATGTTGTTACTGAGGGGGGCCATGTCTCTGAATATTCTCCTCTACCATGGATCTTGCAATCTTTCTGCCCCTCTTCTGCTCAGTTCCCTGAGTCATGGTGGGTGAGTATTAAGGCTGCTTTATTGTTGAGGTCTTAGGGGTCTCTGTACTTCTGCTTTAGGTTGCATTGAAAATTGTTGGTGTCTGTCTCACTGGCTTATCCTGGGTTGACAGATTGGCTGTGGTTATAGGTCTCTTGCTTATCTCACCACTCTCTGCAGGGTTCCATGTGGATCCTCCACAGTAGGTCTGAGGTGGCTCATCTTTTGCCAGGATGTCAGCTACCGGCCTATGGCTTATTGGTAAGGTTGGAAAAAACACAGCTCTCTTGCTGCCTTCTGAAAAATACAAACAGAATCTCCCTCAGAGAGTGAGATCAGTATAGGTTAACTGAGACACACATTTCTGAATTGGCTAGATTCTATTGTGAGTAGCCTCTTTGTAAATCACATGTAAAGTGAATTTCTGTTTGGGGTCCCAAGATTTTGGCTCCCAATGTATTTTGCCCTGAGTCCCCAATTCCAATCAAGGGATCCTTGTCACTGAGTGGATTACTTGGTCAAATTAAAAGCTGTTGATTGCCTCCCCCAGGCTTTGGCTCCTCCATTGCACAAGTGTTCCTGTCTTTGTTGGCTGTTCTCTCCCAGTAGGAAGAACACATAGTCAAATGCCACATATTCTCCCCTCATATGTGCTTCTTAACCAGGTTAACCTTAAACTCCATGCAAATCAGTCAGAAGTGAGTTTGTGAAAGAGGGGTAAGGAATGGGGTTGGGGAAGGGGATGACATAAGTGTCAAGCTAAACCAAAAATGATTCAAAATCATAAAATCCTCACATGCATATTGTAACCTATATGGTGGGCATTGTCTGGCAAGAGGGGCCGTGAATAGAAGGGGAGAGTCTAAGCCCATTGAAAAATTGATCAGTCCTGCTACTCCTGGCCCCAGTCACTGGCTCCGTCCCTCACCCTCACCGAGCTGTTGACCCATGACCCCCAAAGTGACCCATGAGGTCCCCAAAACAAGACAGAATTCTGTCACAGCTCTTGACTACCCACCCAGGCCTGAGGTAAGTTCCTATTGCTGAAGAAACCACAGAAAGCCATCTATCAGCACCCAGAGACCCTGTGGGGTCCAGAATGGTAAATAGCCCCCAGATGGTAGTTAGTGCAGAGCTGGAAGGCCCTGCATAAGCTGCCAGGGGAAGCTGGTTAATGATAGTTGGAGTAAACAGACTACTGGTATGAAACGCAGTTTGCCACCATGAGTAGGCTGAACACATTAAAATATTAAAAATAAAAAGGAGAGTAGGGCTGGAGAGATGGCTCAGCAGTTAAGGCACTTGCCTCCAGTGCCTAAGGCCCTGGGTTCAATTCCCCAGGTCCCACATAAGTGGTGGCCCTGGTGTGCTCTCTCTCTCTCTCTCTCTCTCTCTCTCTCTCTCTCTCTCTCTCTCTCTCCCTCTCTCTCCCTCTCCCTCTCTCTCTCTTTTTCTGTCTCTGCTTGAAAATGAATAAATAAAATAAAAAAGAATATTAAATAAAAAAAGAATGCTAAAAAAAAAAGGAGAGTAGCTGTGCATGGTGAGGCACACAAATCCCAGCACTCAGGGGGCAGATGTAGGAAGATCAACATGAGTTTGAGGCCACCCTGAGACTACATAGTAAATTATTCCAGATCAGCCTGGGCAACAGCAAGGCCCTACCAAAACAAAGAAACAAACAAACAAACAAACAACAAAAAAAAAAACACAGGGAAAGTAATGAAGATCTGTGCCTGATTGACATGGAAATTCCCCGGAATTGACCTTTACTTTGGTGGACTGACCATATGAAAGGTTTGAGAAATGGGAACATTTCTCTGTAAAGTTGATAAAATTGGACCCATATTAGCTAGGATACAGCAGTTGATCTATAAGCCAGAAAGCTAGTTCATTACTTTACAAGCATTAAGCAGGCAAAAAGTAGCCCAGCCAACCACAGCAGTGAGTTTGGCATTTGAAGAAGAGAGGACTATTTATGTTAAGTGATTTTACCTAAGGTGTTTAGAATCGCTTTCACTGACGAGAGGGATATATATGCCAAGGAAATATTCATACTCAAGTCTGTTTAGCAAAGATCCATTCTACCCAAGCTGTGAGTGGTTGTCCTGTCAGTGCTTGGATCTGAGACTTTTCAAATCTTTTTTTAAAAAAAATATTTATTTGTAAGGAGAGAGAGAGAGAGAGAGAGAGAGAGAGAGAGAGAGAGAGAGAGAGAGAGAGGGAGGAGAGAGATCATGGGCACAGTAGGACCACTGAACACTAACTCCAAACCCATATTCCACTTTGTGCATCTGTCTTTAGGTGGATGCTGGGGAATCAGCTGGGGTCAGTAGGTTTTGTAAATGAGCATATCTAACCACTGAGCAATCTCCCCAGTCCTGCTTTCCATGTCTTAAACTCCTTTGGCTCAGCACATCCCTATTCAGATCCCAGTCTTTCTCCAAATAGGTGCAGCCAAATTGATGGCCATGTGCTCTGAGATTAATCTATCTGGTATATTTACATTAACTCATATTTCAAAGAGAGTGTCTTAATTTTTTTGATTTGATTGACTAATCAGTTTTATTATTTATATTTGGTGAGGTCTATTCAGAGCATTCTTGCTTATTCCTGATTATGTTGAGTGACTCTTCATAATCCCTCTTATCCTAAAAGCAAGACACATTAACAGAAAGTTATTTTCCTTATTTGCAATTGTCAATATAAGTACAGAAATAATTAAACATGTAATAAACAAATAAATACACATCAGATCCAGGAATTTAGATGTTTTGGCATCTGATATTGCAAAACTTCATCAAATATGCTTTAACTATGACCTCTAGCAAATTATGTACAACTCTCTATTATTTGAAAACTAACATTCAGTGAAGTAATAATTTCCTCTTGGAAATGTGATAAAGACTGAATGAAATTGGTAACACAAAGCAAGTTATAGATATAGGGCAATATTACTTATCATAAGTAAGGTTTTCATAACTCAAGCTGATTCATGTCTCTAAGCATAAAATCAGTTTGCATTTTTCAAAAAAGAGTGACATATTCCCATGGTTTTGGACAGCAATTGGAAAGCTTTATTTTTCTTCCTGGCTATCCATTCTTTTCAATCTCAATTTCTTTTACAAAGGTGTGATCAAAAGTACAACAATGAGGTTAGGATTCAAAATTATTTCATTGCATTCTCACAAGAAATGGGATTTTATCCAGAAGTAACGGTGTCTAGAAGATTGCAATTGTCTGACCTTCTCCAAACTTTTGGACCAACTATGGCCATATCACCTTGGCTATCTAAAGAGGTCGGGATTATTATAATGGTTAGGTAGTGGAAAAGGAGCTTATTACCAACATCACTCCAACACCTTCCATAGGACAGTTCTTGTCCTCTCAATTACTAACATAGATGGCTACCAGCCTAGTACTTCCTGATGAGACTATGCTGCCTCTCTCATATCTGCTGGATTATAGAGTTCAATGAGTAAGCCCTAACAAAGTGAAAGTGGACAGAGTACCTCATGCTCTTTCTCTCCTGATCTTAGGTTCTGATTTGTCTCTATAAGATGTCTACAATAAGGAGAGAAAACTTTACATGGTATAATATGAGTTGCTTCACTTTCAGGCACAAACTACATGTCAAGTTGCTCAATATATGAATCTCAGAAACCAGTAGTTCTTTATGGTTTCATTCAAGAAGATGATACTAAATCTTTACTATCAGGCTAGGTTCAAATCATAAATCAATAAAGGGTCAAAGGATGGGAAACTTTAGTCCCACGCCTTCATCTAACTGGAATTTAATGAAATGTAACACACCCCATATCATTTTCCTAACAATGCCCATGTTATCTCATTTTATGTGGGCACATAACTCTACCACTTCTGTTCCAGGAATTCTGTAATACTCAGCATCATGTGATTATTGTCTCGGTTTTATTCACCCTATTAAAATTCAAGGTGCTCATACATCAAAAGAAATTTATTCAAAAGATTCCAGTATTTTTCTAAGGATGAAGAGAAACAATGATAAGTTAAAGCCTCGGTACAAGCTGGATACAGGACACTTACAAGGAGACCACATCAGCCAGAGATTGCCTGTCATGTAGGCACTAGGAAAGTGGAATTTGGCTTCAAATAGTAACTTCTAAATCCAGTGCCTTAGACCACTCGGCCA
>PVHP010053087.1:0-10546 GCA_004024765.1 Zapus hudsonius
ACTCCTTCTCACGTACATGCTGACATTTTCCTTCAAGATCCTGAGTACCACACTGAGAAGACTGGCAAGTAATTACCAAGGATTGTTCAGAACGTGTGTTTATTAAAATCCCTTCTTCTTCAGTTCAGAATGTTTTAATCCTGTAAATCAGAAACCAACCAAGGTGATTTGCTGCCGATTTTAAATACTTCATGTTGTTTTAATGGGTTTCACAGGGCTGAGATCTGATGAGCATACCTGTAATAAAAACACATCCTCCAATCATTTTTTCCCCTTAAACACATTTTCCTTGTACAATTTGGCAAAGAGACAGATACTTATAGAGTGAGTTCTTTGCTGTTTATATTTCTTCTGGCAGAGCTCCAGAGAGCATTTAGCAGTGTATCAATCAGCTGGAATGCGTACTGTACAGACCACTGCACCTGAAAACTCGTCTAAATGCTTACAGCTCTAGTTGAACTTGAAGTATATTTTTAACATATATTGAGTTCGTGGATTGTATAGGATTCTTCCATTCCCAGGTGAAGGCTGAAATTGCTTGCTCAGCTTACCAACCCTGGATATGGCAAAGAGAAAACCTGCCCCTCTAGACACTGAGGGAGGGATGAGTTCTCTCTTATTCATATCACATCTCAGAACAACCCCCGTACTGGTAAGATGGGCAGAAATGGAGGCGCCTTGGTGTGATCAGCCCTCTCTTCATGGGCCATGCCTTCTGATGGAGTGACAAGGACCAACTAGACAAGAATGAAACCAAGCTGCTAAACCTACAAAAAATGGGGGAAAAAAGGAAAACTGGAACATAACAGGATGAAATGGGCTTCAGAATTTTTTAATACGAAAATCTGTGAAGGCAACCATCGTTATTAGATCCAAGGCAGGTCCAGGGAATACCACACATTTCAAGTCATTGAACAGCTTTGCTCACTGTGTTTGGGGGTGCTCCAAGAACACAGTTTCTTATTTCTTGTTCTTAGAGACTCTGTCACTCACAGTGAGTGGCTGAGTTCTCAGATCTCAGTTCCACAAAAGGACAAGAATGCTGCTCTCGAAGGCACTTGGTCTGGCCAGTGGCTTCACGTAGCCCTATGTGCACACTGCTGCTTTATCTAGACACTAGCCAAGCGCAGTTCCATGTGTCCTGCGTGGGCAGGCGTAATTCTAGAAGGAATGTCTACCTTCCATCAGTCTTGATTTGTTAGCAAAGTTAAATCTATGAACATAAACACGTTTTAATTAGCCTTATGTATGTGGAGAGGGAGAGGGAGAGAGAGAGAGAGAGAGAGAGAGAGAGAGAGAGAGAGAGAAATTTGCATATAAGCAAAGTTATGTAATGAAAACCTGCTTTTGGCTCATAAACTGCTCCCAAAAACCACCTAAGCATTGTTTTCTTTCAGCAAGAAAGACTCACATGTTCACATGTCTGTATTCTTTCCCTCTGACTTTGTTTTATTTTTAGAAGCTGGAAGAGTTTATTCCCTGGAGTGTGTTTGGAACGATGCCTTAGGTCGGGCTGTGTGTCCTCAGTGGCTCTCCTCAGGGGCGCAGGCGCACTTGCACACCAGGTGTTACTTTCATATTCTCAGACATCCTTGAATACATTAACACAAACATGATATCAAAACACAGCCAAATTAATGATCATTGCCAGGATATCTAGACCCAACTCCTTGTGACTGCTCAGTATCTAGTCTCTCTGTCCACAGGACAGGACAGAACGAGCTGATGCTGCTGTTAATCGGTGTTTCTGCTGTTGGTTGATGTTCTCATAAATTGCAGACCAAAATTTGTCTTACTGAGTCAGCACTGTATCATAAGTTTTCTTTGACTTTTTAGATATTGACATATTCAAAGGCCAAGCACTTTGGGGTATTATTTTGTGGTCTGCATTCCCCCCCCCAAAAAAAAATAAATCCACTCCCCTGGCCTAAGCCCCAATCAATTTCATGCTCATGCACAGGACAGCCACCTGTCTATTCCCTTTTTCTAGTCTCTGAGAGCCATTTCATTGTATGGAATTGGTACAATCCTTTGATTAAATGTGGTGGTTGAAATGAAATGTTCCCTAGAAGCCCATGTGTTTTGAATGCTTGGTTCTCAGCTGATAGCGATTTGGGTGATGGAGGCTTCCTGGTGGAGGTGTGTCACTAGGGTGGGAATTTGAGGTTTATTAGTCCAGCTCCAAGCCCGGTATTGAGATTACTTCCACCCCGAGATGTGAGCCAGATCGCTCTCCTGCTGCTTCCTGCCAGCTGCTGTGCCAAGGTAGTAGGTCCAGCCTCCACTCTACCATTGATTCCCTGCCATGATGAAGTTTCCCTCAGGACTATAAACCAAAATATCCTCTTTTCTCCCATCCACTGCTTTTGGTTGGGTGGTTTGTCCCAGAAACAGGAAGGTAACTACATCAGAAAACATTAAAGAAAAATGAAGTGTGTGTGTGTGTGTGTGTGTGTGTGTGTGTGTGTGTGTGTGTGTGTGTGTGTGTGTCCCTTTGCTGGCAATGGCAAAGATCTGAGGTACACAGGTTCTGTTCTGGGCATTCTAAAGGCCTTGGTAATCACTAACCTGCTGTTCTCACAGGTGGAAATGCCATCCCATGTCCAGATGGAGAACATTAATGACCTTCACCTTCTGTTGTCTATAGCGTTCTTTCTTTACGCATCATTGTCATTCTTATGGAACTTTCTGAGTTCATACATGTGAGGTGTATGTACGGAGTTCCAAAACTCCAGAGACTAAATTAATGAACTTATTGAGTTACCTTGACTCACCCAAATGTATAAAAACCACAAACATGAATGAATGCACTTGGTTGCCACAAACAGAAAAATAAAAACTAATGAATTTCATTCAAATTTCTCAACAACTGAATGGTCTCTCTGTACCAAAGTGCTGGCCAGTTATTTCTCTTATAATGACAATTCAATAGTGAGGACAATTCTGTTTTAGCTGTTGGAAAAAATACTCTGAACATGATTTGATCTATAGGATCTTTGGGGACACCGTTCCGGATGCCAGGTGCAGCCCCCTGTCCAAGATAAACTCAAATGACATTCATGAGAAAGTCCCTGAGAGTTCACAAGCATGTTTTGAATGATCAGTTAGCAAAGAGGTAAGGAGCTCCCAAAAGAAAGCGGAAAATGATTTATTTATCAGCAGGGATGTGGATATTGTGAAACATTATTGAGTAAAACTTTTCTTTTTAGTTCACAAAGGAAGTTGGGAAAAGATTTCAGAAGCAGATGGTATCTTCCCAAGTGTGGATGGAGGAAACTCTGGGTGAAAGAAAAACAAATGTTCTGGTCTCACAGTCACTCAAAGACTTCAAAATGTTAGGGGCTAATGTGATTCACTGCCCTGTAGACTTGCCTCTAAATTTGGAATTGAAAAGAGGCTGAAATGAAAATAATTAAGCTACTTAAGCTTTGACTTGTACCTCTCAGCTCATAAATGTGGGTTGATGGTCTCAATGGTAGGACTGTGTGTCTGTGAGTATATGTGGGTTGACTGTAGGTTCGATCAGTAGAGCTCATGTTTACTTGCTACTTGGATCTTCCAAATTTTCTTTACCTGTTCAATATCTACCCTGAACCTGAAAAAAAAAAAGTTATGTTTGGCTCTCCTAGGTTCTCAGAACTCCTGACAAAGACAGGAAATCTGCAGCAAACCTGCTTGGATCATTAACGACTGCAGACATTTCATCTTAAAGTCTTTCAAATTGATCGACTTCATTTCAAAAACAAAAGGGGGCTGTCATACACTCTGAGGGTGGTAATCTCTGTATAGGACACAGGTAATGCAAGAGTGAGCAGGACCAAGCTCTGTCCACCACAAAATCAGAATGAGGTGGGGACAGGGACATGATTATGAAATTCAGCATTAATGTCATTAAAAGGAAACAGAGGGCCAAAGAGATGGCTTAGTGGTTAGGGCATTTGCCTGCAAAGCAGAAGGACCTGAGTTCAATTCCTTAGTACCCATGTAAAGCCAGATGCATGTGTCTGGAGTTAGTTTGCCCTGGCTAGAGGCTCTGGCATGCCCATTCTCTCTGTGTGTCTGCCTCTTCCTTTCTCTCACTCTCTCATTTATATATATATATATATATATATATATATATATATATATATATATATATATATATATATATATATATATATATAAAAGGAAACAGAGCAGGGAAAAGGAGGGAGGGGCTCTATCTCTGTATGAAGGAACCTGGAAGGATTCTGTGCTGGTTAATCATTGTCACTTGACTGAATTTGGAATCACCTAGAAGATATGTCTCTGGGCATGTCTATGAGGGCTTATCCAAAGGCATTTAACAGAGGACAAACCCACCCTGAGTATGGTGGCACATTCCAAGGGCTGAGGTCCCAAACTTGGGAAAAAAAACAAAAGGAGAAGGCAAGCTGAGCACCACCAGCATTTATCACTTTCTGCTTCCTGACTGCGGATGCATAGTGAGCAGCTGTTTTGTGGTCCTGAGTAATGAGCCGCATCCCCTCAGACTGTGAGCCACATAAACTCTTCATCTCTTAAATTACTCTGCCAAGTATTTTGACATAGAAACAAACAAACAAACAACAAAAACAAGTAATACCACTTCTAAGAGTACAGCATGGTGTGCCTCAAAGGAGAAGAAGGGTGATGACTAGGGTGGGAGAGGGCAGCAGTAAAGGCACTAGCAGGGTGTCAGAATACATCATGTTCTAAAAGCAATAGAGGGAGCTGAGGAGATGGCTCAGTTGGTAAAATGCTTACCTTGCAATCATGAGGGCCCAAGTATGACCCACATAACCTGCATAAAAAAAAGCTGAGGGCAGTGGTATGTATTTGTAATCCCAGTGCTGGAGAGGTAGAGACAGGAGGATCCCTCGGTCTTGCTGCCCAGCCAGTCTAGCCTACTCATTAAGCTCCAGGCCAATGAGAGACTCAGTCTCAAAAAAGGTGGATGGTACCTGACAAATGATACCTGAGGTTGACCTCTGGCCTCCACACAGATGTGTGCACATGTGTACCTGCAGTCATATGAACACGCATGTCACATACACATGCATAAAATAAAAATAACAGTTACACAGACTGTGAACACTAGTTAACTCTATAATTCAAATCAAAGGAGACAATAAGAATACGTAGGGGAGAGGAAGAGACCAGCAGATCCTTAAGGCTTAATGGCTAGGAATTCAAAGTGCCAATTGGTGAATGTAGGTTTGGCAAGTGATCCTGTCTTAAAGTTATCATGGAGAGGGGTTGCAGAAGACATCTGTCCTAGTCAGCCACACACCGCTGGGATGACTCTCCAAACCAGGCACAATTTGGTGAGGAAAGTATTTATTGAAATAACAGATCCAGGGGAAGTTCAATAATAATAATAATAAAAAGGCTGGCCTCCTTTCCCAGGTCCAAGCAGAGAGAGAACCCCAGCCAGTACCTCTAGCCAGCACACTCCAACTCCCTCTAGCAAATAGCTGGAACTCCAGGTTTGAGCTCAGACTGCTCTTTGCATATGTATAGCTGGAATTTCACATCCACCTCAGAAATACCTTAGGGCTAGAGCCTATTAGACCAGGTCAAGGTGACACCTCCTCCAGCCAGGTAGCTGGAAAAAAACTAATAAGTCCTGAATTTATTGGGGGACATCCATTCAAATTAACACAACATCCGACTTCAATCTCTGGCCTCCACATGCACATACAACACACATGTATGTACACCCACACACATACATACATTCACTCACCTGTATGTGCCCAAATGCATGGACACCACACACATGCAAAAAAAATTAGAAAAATCAAGGAATAATTTAGATGGATTACAATATCCCCACTAAACACAGAAGAGGACCCAGCCTCATGAAGTACATAGCCATAGGATCAGACACAATCATGAGAGATCTAGCAAAGAAGGTGGTTATAGGGAGGCAGTTGGCAGTGCCCCACCCAGCCAGCAGCATACAAACCCTCTCTTGTTCACACTGTTCATTACTTGTGTTCATCAGGCTAGCTGGGCCACAAACTTTGTGGAGATAATCCTGTCTCCACCTCCCTCTTGCCATAAACGCACTGGGATTACAGACACTACTGCTGTAGAGTCCAGTTTTTAAGTGAGTTCTGGGGATCTGAACTCAGGTCCTCACACTCCTGTGCCAAGCGCTTTGTCCACACAGATGCCTCCTCAGCCCCACTGTCTCTACCTTTATTTAACACAGGAAGAAAATTTGGGTCTAGAAGGTTAACAGCACTCTGCTCAAGGTCACTCAAGCCAACAAGGGGCAAAGTGAAGTGATGGGCTGGAAAAAAGGCCTGAAAGAGTGTGATTGTTGCAGGAAATGTGTGGGCATGCTGGGAGACTTTTTCCCTATGCAAAAGAGGGCAGAGCAAGCTGCCAATCCTATCCTTTACACTCTGGCCTTCTCTGCTAAACCATATGCAAAGGTGAGGTGTCCCCAAAGCTGTCCTTGGCTCTTGTTGGGGTGGGGGGATTCTGTGGGGAAGAGGGCATTCTTACCTGCTGGATTTAGCAAGATGAAGAGCCCTGAAGGTGGTCCCCATGGAGTTTGCAGTGAAGGGAAGGCCAGTTTTAGTAGACCTAATCAGGCCTCAGCAGATGACACCTGCAATTCTTTCTTAGAGCAAGAACCACAGGGAGGTCAAACAGTGACAGCTCCACACTGCAGGAGGCTGGATAATGTCTGACTGACTCACCACAGCGGTTCAGCCATCCTCCACTTCTGCTGCTATTGGGTTGTCACAGACAATGTACATTCCCTGTCTTTGTCACATGGTCCTTGTATTAGTCAGGGCTCTCTAGGGGGACAGAACTGATAGAATGAATATACATCACACAGGGGATTTAATGAGATTGGCTCACACTACCCAGGCTGGGCAGGTAACTGGTGAGTGTTAGATGCTGGATGCCTCAACATTCCTCTCTGGTGTTGAAGGCCTGGAGGATTTCTAGAGTCACCAGAAGGCTACAGAAGGAAGCTCCAAGGTCAGTGAAGGATGGCCACACACAGTAGATGCACTCACCAGCAAGGAATGAAGACACACACAAAAGCAGCTCTTTGTTTTCCTCAGACTGCTTTATATCTGGGCCCCACTGGAAGGTGCTGCCCACACTGGGGAGAGGGTCTTCCCCACTAAGTTAATCCTTCCCAAAAACGCCCTTCTGGGCCCACCAGAAGTGAATCTTTTAGTTGATTCCTAATCCTGTCAAGGTGAGAGTGATTATTAGCCATTGCATTCCTACAAATAAAATGACCCACAGAGCCCTGTCCTGGCTTCTCTCCAGCTCTCCATCAATGGCAGGGGGACCCGCCCACCATCATAGACATGGGGAAAGAGACAAATCACTTGTGTTTGCTCCTGCCTCACACAGGTCTTTAGTAAATTGCTCTTGTAGGGTGACTAGAAAGTTGGGTCAGCTTGGTTGTACCTGGACCACAAGCTCTGAGCTGATTTCACACAGACTATGAAGGTCTTTTCATGCCTCAGTTTGAACAGCTGCACAATGGCAATGAAATGCCTGGGCTCCTAACAGCTCGTGAAGGTGTGACCAGATCCAAGTGCAATAATAGCATGTGTCTAAAGCACTTGGAAGGGACAAGGAGCTGATAGCCCTTTCCACCTGTCCCTGTAACAGACTATAAGAAATCCACTTGCCCACAGCATGGAAGGTGGCCCACCCAGCTCCCTCCACTCCCCCCCACCACCAGCACTCATAGAAGATGAAAGATCACAGGAGACCAAAGATGGCTGACTGGACAACAGGAACTTGTTCTCTCACAGTTCTGGAGGAGGGAAGTCCACAGGGTCAGCTTGGGGTGAGGCTTCCTCCAGGCCTGCAGACTCTGCCTTCCCACCATGTCCTCACAGAGCCTTTCCTTTGTGCTAATGCCTCCCGTGTGTCTCCTCCTCTTCTTCTTCTTCCAGGGGGACCAGTCCTATTGAGTCAGACTCTCACCCTTATTTTCTGTGTCTCCTTGCGATGCTTAATCTTCACTGTCAGCCTGATTGGACCTAGAATCATCTAGAAGACACATCAGTAGGCTTGTCTGTGTTTCTGTAGAGGTTTGACCGAGGAGGGGAGATGCACCCAACTCTGGCTGAATCTCAGCATTCATCTCTCCGCTTCCTGACTGAATGCACAATATGACCAGATTCCTCAAGTTCCAACTGCCATGCCTTTCCCACCATAGTGGTGGGTATACTCAACTTTGAGCTAAAATCAACCCTTTCTTCCCTAAATTGCTTTTATTAGGTATTTTCCATAACAACATGACAAGTAAGGAAGAACTCTTCCCTCAAGCACAGTCATACTGAGTGTTAGGACTTCAGCAAATGAGTTTTAGAGAGATATGATTCACTCACAACCAATGCCCAGAGGGAGTCTCAGGTTTGTGCTGTCTCTTGCACACTGTCAGAGGCGCCCTCTTGCCACATAGGATCTGCTATTGTAACAGAGAGTCCCAGGCTGGGATTCTATTCTGACTGATTCTGAAACTGACAGGCAGGTGACTACCTCAGGTATGCATTTACATATATGAATATGCAGGAGGAAGGAGACTGTGCTCTTTGATGGAAAGTGAGTTTTGTTATTATCGCCTTAGAAGCCATTGCTCCCAGTACTTGGGATTACCAGGCTGGAGGAGATGAGAGAAGCAGAGGGGGAGTTCTTAAGGGTGATGCTAGATGAATCTGCATTTCAATAGAGATGGGTTTAGGTGACTCTACTGACTCCATATATCCTGGGACAGGGTGTGCCAAAGTGTCTACTCAAGGCATAAAGAAACCAGCCAGAATATATACCAAGAACCCTGGGCTCACTTCTCGCCTGCTGAAAAAGGTAGGTAGAGCCAGAAAGCTATTCTAACCTTAGCCTTCAATGGACCAAAGCAATTAATATTTTCCACACTCATGAGTTTACTGCTTGCCCACAGACCTGATGACATCCTTGAACTTCACTGGTGCCTTAATGAGTGAGTGGTTTCCATGGGGCACTCACCTGCCCATGTGAACACCAGCTGTGCAAAGCCCATAAGCTCAGGGCAGGGTGCCTCCCAGAGCAGAATAGCCAAGATGCCAGACCTTGAGTCATGGGCATTGCTCTGTCACCAAAGCAAGCAGGGTGCATACACAATGGCTTCCTGAGAAAGGAGCACGCTAGCCCACAGGTCCACGTGGGAGGCTTGATCAGAAGGCTCCCCTGGAAAATGCCAGGGTAGATAAACTAACAGCCACATCCATTGCTTAGAACATTCCAGACAAGTAGGCAGGAGGTTAGGCTCTCCAACAAAGCTCATATTCTCACAGAGAAAAAAAAAAAGCTAAAACAAAACCCTTCATGACAATCATAGGCTCGCCATCTCTGAATGAATTCTGATTTCTTGCAAGCACACGTTTTTTCTCCCCAGCCCTGGAATAAGTGTGAACTGAACTATGAAAAACAGACCTTGACCATATTGTTGTCACTACCAATTCACAGCAACAATCCTCAGCTTTGAATTATCACCCTCTATTGCTTTTTTTTTCCATTGAAGAATTTGGAGAATTGAAAAAAAAAAGATAGAGTTTCTAGCCAAGACGACTCGACTGATTTCCCTGTTTGATGCATCCACTCACCCAGCTTGCAGATCTGCAGGGCACTGCACCTTCCTGAGCATGGGTGCTCACTGGGATGTGCTTAATGAGGGGAGACCTCCCCGGGGCTTCTGCAGAAGGCTCTGCCATATAACTGTGCCCTCCATAATGAGAGAGAACTACCTGGGGAATTCCAATCCTCAAGCAAATCCCAAGCACAAACCAAGCTTGTTCTTTCCCATCAAGGCCTAAGACAGTCCGAATGCATTATAAACCACAGAGTTGCAGATTGTATTCGATTATTTATAACCATAAGTGTAATGATATAGGTCTTGTGTGAATTTTTTTTCATTGATGGATAAAGCAAGGAGCAGACAATTCCCTAGTGGGGCTAAATGATTAATGTATGATGAATTCGTAACACTCTTGCATTTGACAACTTTTCCTGAAGGAATTAAAATCGGTTTCCAGGATGCAGTACCTATAGTCTTCCAAAACTTTTAAGTTTTCTAGCCCTGAGCTCTTACATAAACCATTGGAGTTCAGAAAATACAAAGATTTTGAAGAAGAATACATATTTCTTTTTTTTTTTTCTGGGCAAGTCATTTTCTCACAGTGCAGGCTGAAAAATAACATCCTTTCACCTGCTTCTAATTTGGTATAAAGGCAGAAGTAATCTGCCTAGGTATTTACTTCTAAAATCATGCTCTAAGAATACTTTGAGATGAAAGGGAGTCTTGTGAGTTACTATCTGTCATTGGCCTCCCATGATTAAAGGTAGGTTACCTATGCAACCTGGGAGAGTCACATCAAAGACTTCATTAGGCCAGCAGGTGCGGCTCCTGTCCCACCATAGTGATGCTCTTAAGCTAATATGCCTTCATTTGATTAAAGTCCAAAGTCCCAGCAAAGTAGCCATATGGAGATGATGATGGAAGCTGTGCTCCACATTCCCT
>PVHP010053088.1:0-10897 GCA_004024765.1 Zapus hudsonius
CTCCTGCCTGGGACTTCCCTCCCTGTCCAGAAAGAACCTGATTTTCTTTGGCAGAAAGTGGGTGGTTGGTGAGACTCCTAGCCTTGGAGCCAGGAGATCCTCCCCCCCAGCTCTGTTTTTACTGTGTGATCTTGACCTCACCGCACAAATGTCTTCATTGTGACAACCATGACAAACCACCACACAGCACAAGACAGCTACAATTCCAAGGTCTTTATGAACATCACCGTGAAGTGGGCACTGTACCTCCCCCATTGTCCAGGTGTGGGAACTGGGGTAGAATGCCCCCTAGAGCCTCAGCCTTACTGGAGGAGGTGTGTCATGGTGGGGGGGGGGGCTCTGGGATCTTATTATCCAGTCCCTTTATCACTCTACTCCCCCTTGCTGTTAGGTGACAACATGAGCCAGCTTCTGTGATGTAACTTCCCCTGGAAACCTGAAAGCTGAAATCAGCTCTTTCCTTCTATAAACTGCTTCCAATCTGGTATTCTGTCCCAGTCATGAGAAAGCAATTTCTACATGGACAGAAATGTCACATGGGGACAGAGGGGTTGCTCGGTGGTAGAGCACTTGCCTAGCATTCACTGAGGCCTGGGTTAGGTCTCCAGACTTACAGACAAGCAACCAAAAACACCTGGGTGTAAGAGCTGGGGTCTCGTTGCAAAAATAATTTATAAAACCCACAGGATCTCAATTAGGCCTAGATTGAATCTGTAGAAATGACAAATAATGTTTTTAAGTGTTTTTTTTTTTTTTTTTGGCAGGGTCTCACTTCTAGCTGACCTGGAACTCACTCTGTAGTCCCAAGCTGGCCTCCAACTCCTGGTGATCCTTCTACCTCAGCCTCCCAAATTAAGGGATTAAATGCATGCACTATGCACCCCATCCCACCGTGGCTCTTTTCTCTTTTTATTGTTTATTTGTGTATGCGTATATGTGTGTGTATACATGGCAATGGCACGCATGTGGAGGTCAGAGGTCACCTTAGGGTGTCTCTCCTCTTCCTCCACAGTCCCTGGCTGTTTGTGAGCATCTAGCTTCTCCAGGCTTGGCTTCTCACTGTCCTAGGCACGTTGAGATTACAGTCATGCACCATTTCATGGCTTTAAGTGGCACTGAGGAGGATTGAACTAAGGTCTTATACTTGGAAACAAGCACCTTTAATTACTGAGCCATCTCCCCAGCCTTGCCAATTGGTATTTTAATATACCCCCTCAGCAACAACACATAAAGAGGGAAGAAAAAAGAACTGGCTCCCTCTGGTGCAGTTCATAATCCCCTACCCTATGGACAGATCCAGTGTGCACACCGAGGAGGGACCCCAGTGGGTAGGGGACAGAGAGGAGGGAAATGGCACCTTCACAAGAATTGCTCATACAATGTATATAATTATTCATAATAAATATATTAATTTAAATATTTTCATATAAACATGTCAATTATGTTAAATAAATGAAACATACTTATGTCTTTAAGTATGACGTGAATACATCAAATGTTATTTACTATTTATCTGAACTTGGCCTTGGCCCTGGTGAAAAACATAGGCTGGGAAGAGGAGGGGCAAGGGCCAAATAACGACAAACAAAATGCAGTAAGAGAGGAAGAATGACCCATGGTGTTCACAGCACACCGGGGTTACTACAGTCTGCACAAACCTACTGTATATTTTATATGAAGGAGCTTATAGGGTCCCCAAACAAAGAAATGATGGATGGCGAAGGGGATAATTACCCTTATTTTTTTTAACTTTTTATTGAGAGCTTCTATTATTTTTATAGACAATAAACCATTATGATTCCCTTCCCATCCTCCCTTATGTTAATTTACCTTATTTGATAGCTACATGTTGTATGCGTGTATCAAATGATTACATTGTGCTCTATAAATATGTATAAGAATGGTGTTTTAAGTTAAAATTTTATTTATTTGCAAGCAGAGAGAGAGAATGAGAGAGACAGAGAGAGAATGAGAGAGACAGAGAAAGAGAGAGAGAGAGAGAGTAGAGAGAGAACTGGTGGGCCAAGGCCTCTTGCTGCTATAAACAAGCACCAGATGCATTCACCAGTTTGTTCATGGACACTGCTAGGGAATCGAACCCTGAGCCATCAGGCTTTGCAAACAAGTGCCTTTAATTGCTGAGCCATCTCTCCAGCCCCTAATTTCTTTTTCTTTTCTTTTCTTTTTTGTTTTTTCAAGGTAGGGTCTCGCTCTAGTCCAGGTTGACCTGGAATTCACTATGTAGTCTCAGGGTGGCCTTGAACTCACGGCGATCCTCCTACCTCTGCCTCCCGAGTGCTGGGATTAAAGGCATGCGCCACCATGCCCGGCCCCCTAATTTCTTTTTTAATTTACAAGAGAGAGACAGAGAATGGCTCCACCAGGTCCTTTTGCTGTTGCAAATGAACTCAAGACACATGTACCACTTTGTGCAAGGGTACTGGGGAAATGAACCCTGGGCCAGATAAACAAAGTGGTGTATACATCTAGAGTCCATTCGCCAGTGGCAAGAGGCCCTGGTATGCCTGTGATGTTTGATCCAGGTGTCCCTCACAAACATATGTTTTCTGAATTCTTGATTCAGCTGACAGCAATTTTGGAACCTTGTTGGAGGTGTGTTGTTGTGGGTGGGCTTATTGGCACACCTTCCTGCTGCTGTTTCCAGTGCTGTGGCAGAGGTGATGTCCACCCTCTGCTCATGCAGAGTTTTCTCTGCCAGGATGGAGCTTCCCCTCCAGTCAGAAAGCCAAAATAAACCCATTCCTCCACAAGCTGCTTTGGTCAGGTTCTTTTTTTGTGCAGCAATGAGAAAGGATGACTCTAACATATGCCCATACTTTTTTCTCTCTCTTGCTTTCTCAAATAAATAAAAGTATTTTAAAAATAAAGAGGCATCATATCGTGGAGGATCCATATGGAACCCCACAGAGAATGACGGGATGAACAAGGGACCCACAGCCACAGCCATTCAATCAACACAGGATAAGCCAGTGAGACAGAAACCAACGATTTTCGACACAAAGACCCCTAAGCTCACAACATTAAAGCAGCCTTAATACTCACTCACCACGACTCAGGGAACTGAGCGGAAGAGGGAGTGGAAAGATTGTGAGAGCTGTGGGGGGAGACTATCCAGAGGCATGGCACCCCTCAGTAACAACACACTTGGGCCAGAAGGACCGGGCTGAGTACTAGACTATCCATGGTTCCCTGCCACAAGGACTGATCCAGATGGCTCATGGAGGAGGATATCCAGCTGATTGGGGACGGAGGGGGGGGGCATTGGGGAATTGGGGATAACAACTCATTGTTTGCCCACTAAATAATGTAACTCATTATGGACAATAAATATATATTAAAAAGTCAAGAGGCAATAGAGGGCTGGAGAGATGGCTCAGCGGTTAAGGTGTTTGTCTATAAATCAGAAGGACCCAAGTTCAATTCCCCAGTACCCACATAAAGCCAGATGCACAAGGTGGTGCATGTGTCTAGAGTCTGAAGTGGCTAGAGGCCCTGGTGTGCCCCCCCCCCGTAAATAAATATTTTAAAAAGAGGCAATACGGATGAGGGTTGGGGAGGACATTCACACCTACTGAACATTTACACTGTGCTCAGTGAGCACTGTGTCCTTCATCAAGTGGATGGCTTTCATTCCTCGCAATGAGTATGGTGGACATGAAAGACACTGTCTACATTTTGAGGCGGGGAAACTGAGGCTGAGGGAGGTCAGGGGCTCACCGAAGATTATAAAGCTGAGTCAAGAATTTGGCTCTCCCACTTGGGCGTCACCTTGAGTCAGCTCATATACCACCTTCCCTGCCTCTGGTTCACTCTGGGGACACTGCCCACAGGGTCTGGACACACTCCACAGGCAGCTGCAGTGAGACCCGAGCTGCCCTTGGCCACCTGCCCCACGAGGTGTCCTCCAGCTGCCTCCCTCCTCCAGCCTGCCCTGTCCTCAAGTCCCCAACACTGTCCCTTGCTCTGCGCCTGTCCCTCCTATCTCAGCCTCACATACCCACCTAGTGTCCCCTGGATGACGGACAGTAAAGAGGTAACAGCTCTCTCTCTGTCTGCCCTGAGCTTTCACCCACACTGCTTTTGCTCCTGGCTACCACCGGATAGGATGCAGTATACAGCACCCCCCCCCCATCATGTTCTAATTTCACCCAGGAGGAAGGAAAGTCTCAAAAACTATCTATTGCCGGGTGTGGTGGCACGCACCTTTAATCCCAGCACTCAGGAGACAGAGGTAGGAGGATCACTGTGAGTTCTAGGCCACCCTGAGACTCCATAGTGAATTCCAGGTCAGCCTGGGATAGAGCGAGATCCTACTTCAAAAAAACAAACAAACAAACAAACAAACAAACAAAAAACTGTCCATGACCTACTCAGAGTCATCACGCCTGAAGCCAGGACCCAGATGCAAGACTGGATTCTGACTCAGGGCTCTGGAAAGGTCTCAGAGGTCAACTCAAGTACTCTAGAAATGAGGAAACTGAGGCACAGAAGTAATAATTGATCTGCTCAAGGTCCCAGGTACCCAAAGCAGAACTGAGCCTGGAATTGAAGCCCAGAAACCTTGCTCTCACTGGAAGATAATGCTCAGCCAACAGGACCCCCAAAGGGGTCGAGCTGGACACTCCAAGGCAAGAGGGGGACACAAGGTGACCCTTTCCCCAGGGTGTTCTCATCACTCGGCTCCTTCTGGCCGACTTGAGGAGCCAGGCAGGAGGATGAAGACAAGGTCTGAAGTGCATGCACACTGCTCTTTCAGGACTTGCTCATATGGTAGAGCCAACCTGGAGAGAAGGTGCAGCAGGAGTTGACTGTCAGGCATGTGTCTGTGACAATGTAGAATTAAGTGAGGGCATACCGAATGCTACGTATAGCCCAGCTCCGTCCCTGAACTCTCCCAAGATGAATAAAGATATACAGAAACCAAGACTGTACCTCTGATAGCTTTATTTTAAATTTCCTTACACACACACGCACGCGCACACACACACACACACACACACACACACACACACACATGCACACACACCTGAGTCTCTTGCTTCTACAAACCCTGCAAGCGCCTTTAACCACTGAGCCATCTCCCCAGCACATATGTCACCTTCTATAATGTTAAAGCCCTGCCGCCTCCAGGTTCACCAGCTTTAGAGTCTGAACTGAGGTCAGAATGAACCGATACTGACAGGCTGACAGGAAGAAGCACAACTCAACCCAGTGTAAAGACACCACCTGCCCCCAACCTGCCTATCCTAATGGACACTGGGGTCTTTCCCCTCTCCCACTTTGCCTTTATTTTCCTCATGCTGCCTCCCCAGGACCACTTCATTCCCCACGCCCTATGTTCTCATCTGCCAACTGGGTATGTGTGTCCAAGGTACCAGAAGGGGGCACCAGGAAATGGGGGGAAGACAATGACACCCACCTGCAAGGATTTTGATCCACTTTTTTGATACCTGGGCTGAAAACTCAAACGAAGTATAAATGATTATGGGCCTGCCAGCTCTCAGCGGATGGGTACCTTAGACCTCCTGAGGAATATCCCTCACCCCATGTGGCCATTAGAGCCACCAGGAGCTAGGGAGATGGGGATCCTGGGAGCTGAGGGGCCAGTTTATCATCTGTGGCTGCTGAAGGGCCCTCACCACAGAGCGCTCTTCTCCTCTGCGTCTTGGGAATGGTGCACTATTCCAAACAATAAAGTACTTCCCTTTAGGAGAGATCCATCCTATACCCACCTGTCCTAGGACCCAAAAGCTCCCTGGGTGGTGGAGAAAAAGAAGGTCCTAACTTGAGAACTAAAGAAGCAAAGGGAAGAGGCTCTTAAGCACTTTGGATGGGTCCCCTCCACATCCCCTGTGCCAGCAGAAATCCATGAGCAGCTCAGACCAGGAACTTTGAACACCGCAACTCTCATCCAGGGCGCTCACCATCCAGCGCTGCGAGGGTCTCTCCCTGCTCCCTTCCCACCCCAGCCCCCCAGCCAGCCAGCCTCTTGTCGGCTCACCTTTGGGCAACTTGGAGACGTTCTCCTGGATCCAGGAGAAGAGATGGGCGAAGTCACAGTCGCAGAGCCAGGGATTCCCGTCCAGGCGCAGGGTGCGGAGCGCGGGCAGGCCATCCAAGGTGGCCACGCTGAGGCTGCGCAGGTTGTTGTCATTGAGTTCCAGCACCTGCAGCGACTCCAGGCTCTCGAAGGCGTCCTGGTGGACCCCGGCCAGGCGGTTGTTGGCTAGGCTCAGCTTGACCAGCCTCCCGGCCGATCGGAAGGCGCCGGCGCCCAGCTGGGTGAGATTGTTGTAACTGAGGTCGAGAAAGGCGAGCTTGGCCGAGCCGCTGAACGTGCCCTCCTCCAGCGAGCGCAGCGAGTTGTTTCTGAAGTCCAAGTACACCAGGTCTCCGTGGAAGATGAAGAAGTCCTCGGGGATCCGCTGGATGCGGTTGCCGGCCACCAGCAGCTTGCGCACGTCCAAGGGGAAGGGATCCGGCACGCTGGGCAGCCCACGGTCACGGCAGTCCACGGTGTGCGGGTCGGTGCAGGTGCAGCCCGTGGGGCACGCGCGCCCGGGCCCGAGGAGCAGCAGGAGGCTGCCGAGCCCGAGCGCCGCGGACACGCCGGCCGGGCGGCGGGGGAGCGCGCGGGGACGCATGGTTCCCCGGGGGCGCACGGGCGATCGGGTTCTCGGGGGTCCCGGCGAGCGCGCGCGCAGCGAGCTGTTGGCCGCGGGGAGCCCCGGGGCGGCCGGGATGGGCGGGGAGATGCGCCCGGGCGCGTGGGTGTCCAGGCGGCGGGGAGGCAGGGTTTACCCACGCGGGAACCCGACCCGCTGGAAAATCCCCGGGCACAAGCAGGGGCCGCACGGGGAGCGTGGGACGTGTCGCGTGGATCTGGCTAGCGTCCTTGGAGTAAGCTCAGTGACCGAGCCCCGGAGCGGTTCCCATAAGGCGTGTCCGGGGCTTGCGCTCTTGGCAGCACCATCATGGCCCAGGGAGCCGGCCAGGGTCGCCGTGGCTCTGTCCCGGAGGGCCATGAAGTCCAGGAGCCTGGGGCTGCTGAGCTGAGCTCGGGCGGGGTTCCAGGGTGGCTGGACGTCCCTCCTCCTAGAGAAGGAGGGAGGGTGAGGCTAGCTTTGGTAGGCGCCACCCACCCCCACCCCAACCCCCAGGCTCTCTGTGTGGCCAGTAGGTTGCCCAGGGCCAGTCAGCACTTTCCATACTGGTCGGTGATGGAACTGACTGACCTTTCCCAGAGGTGTGAAGCCCATCGGGAAGGGGCTATCTGGCCTGGGGTCCACTACTCTCCGGGCCCCTCTGAACTCCAGTGGAGATATTTGTGAAATGGGGGAAGTGTGTCTTTATCACCCTACCGTGTTAAGAAGTGATGACTTCTTCCTTCCACCAGTACCCAGTTATTTGTTGTTTCTTGAGGCAGGGTCTCAAGTTAGCCCAGGCTGACTTGTAACTTAACTCTGTAGCCTGGGTGATCCTCTTACCTAAGTCTCTCAAGTGTTCAAATTAAAGGCACCCTAGTTGTGTGTGTGTTTTTAAAAAATTTTTTTTATTTATTTACTTGCAAGCAGAATGGGCAGGCCAGGGCCTCCAGCTGCTGCAAAGGGACCCCAGGTGCACGCCTCACTTGTGCATCTGGCTTTACGTGGGTACTGGGGACTTGAACTCAGATCGTTAGACATTGCAGGCAAGCACCTTAACTTCTGAGCCATCTCCAACCCTGGCTAGTTACTTCTGTTCATTTGTTCATTTGTTTCTTTTTTTAATTTTTTTCTTGGGGGGTAGGGTCTTACCAGAGCCCAGGCTGACCTGGAACTCACTCTGTAGCCCCGGGCTGGCCTCAAACTCACAGTGCTCCTCCTCCCTTTACCTTCGGAGTGCTGGAATTAAAGGTATGTGTCACCCTGCCCAGTTTTAAAGACACCCTAGTTTTGATGGCCTAGGAGGGAGGTTAAAGAGTTGTCAAGGCTCAGAGGCCAGTCAGGAAATAGTGAGGTTGGCCTCAGACAATGTCAAGAGAATTCCCTCCTTGCCGTCCCCAAAGCCATCGCCAGCTCTCTCCTCCCCTCCCAGTTTATAAACTTCTCCAAGGGGAGGTCCCCCCAGAGCCACGAGGAGATTGTCTTGCTATTTTCGTACAAATATCCTGGAATTGACAAGCTCCCCCTGGACCAAAATAACCCAGGGAACAGCTGTCAACGACAGGCCCCCATGGACCCTGCCCGGGGCCCCTGGCCTGCCACTGAAGTCTCCAAGCTAAGCCTGCTGTTTTTTATTTTTTCCAAAAGTACAGCCAGTTGAGGCCTCTGAGCCAGGGATCAGGCAACTGAGCCTTTGGAATGGTGCCAAGGGTTTAGTGGGCAGGAGGCCTGGGAGGGCCTGGGCTATGGCCCTTCACGGGAGGAAGCCTGCCCACACCCAGGCCTCTCAGTCGGAGTTTCAGTCCCCTGTCTATGTGGCCACTCCTCCAGGGTCCCCAGTTTGCCTTTGTGATCCCTAGCTTCCAGGGCTCAGGTGTGTGTGTGCGTGTGTGCAATGGGGGTGGCTCTGGGGTGGGTGAGAGTGGTGCCCCAGCCCTCTTAGTGATGTGTTGAAGAGCCTCTCTAGGTTCAGAATAAACATCCCACCACCTCCTCCAGCTCCGCAGAAGCATCCAGAAAGGATCAGCTGCTCTTCTCTGCTCTGAGGCTCCCTTCTGGCTACTCAAGGAGGGTGAGGCACCCATTCCAAAGTTGAGCCCTGATCATCACTTCATCTCCCGTCACCGACATGGGTGCTGGTTTGTCTGCCCATATGTCCACGGGTCTGAGTGTACCCAAAGCCTTCCAGCAAGGCTCATGGCTAGCCGAAGCCTGTGAGGTGTCCCCAATTACTCAGCCTTTCTGGGGACTTCTCATCCTTCGTCTGGTGAAGATAAAATTTCAGTCTGGTGAAAATCCCAGACTTTATCCCCAGATAAGATGGGAGATCAGTGGGAGTAAACACTGCCGTTCTTGGCAGTGAACTTGTTGCCTCACGCTAGTTGTTTTTTTAAAAATATTTTTAAAATTTATTTATTAATTTTTAAGCAGAGATACAGAGAGAGAGGGAGAGAGAGAGAGAGAGAGAGAGAGAGAGAGAGAGAGAGCACCAGGGTCCCCACCTTGTGGGTCTGGCTTATGTGGGTCCTGGGGAATTGAACCAGGGGCCTTAAGCACTGGAGGCAAGTGCCTTAACCCCTGAGCCATCTCTCCAGCCCACACTAGTTGTTTTGTGCTGAGCAGAAACTTCACTGGCACTCCATCATGGATGACTTTGATTAATGAAAACAGTGAATTCCTTCCTAATAAATGCCGATTATTTAGCCAATGAAGGCTTGCAAATCAGAGCTGAGACTAGAAGCAGAATGATACAAGGCCTTCCGGAAATGAAATTACTGAGACGTACCACTCCCTCATCTGGAAAGGAGGGAGAAAATGCTTTCTTCTTGCAGAGTGAGTGAGGCCACGAGGGGGAATGTCTGGTGTGGGAACGTGACTTGAAAAACATGGGGAGACACTATGGAAAAGTGGCCGCTAGGATTCATGGGGACCAAGAGCCCCCTCCCCCATACTGTAAGACTCTCACTCTATGGGAAAAATGTAAGTTTTGTCACCTTTAATCCCCCCTCCCCCGCAAGAAACAGCAATGACCTCAGCAAGGTCACACTCTGAGTCAGTGATGGGAGCCAGAAATAGAACACAGGCATTGTAAGTCTCCACCTGTGCCACTCGCCCACTTACCCTGTGCCCTCCTGGGAGGGAGCTCTCTTAGAGAGGATCTGCAGGTAAAGAGACCCCCAGAAACTTCCAGAGAGTCCAGTTGTCAGAAGTGCTTCTCCATTTATTCTCAGAGGCGATGCATTATGAGAGACTCTAGGCGGGACACCCAAGGGGTTTGGATATTAAAGAAATAAAACAAGCCCTGTCCTGCCTGTCCCACCCCTTCCCCACCTTCCAAGTCCTAGTGTTTTCCAAGCTTCAGAGGTCTTCCTGTCTGGTCTTATTTCTCATCTTTTTCTATGTGCCAGGAGGTGGGGTTTTGGCGAGCTGTGTGCATGGTGGTGCCCAGGAAACCCCTCTCCCACTCCCCCATGGGTCCTGAGAATAACACCAGCGCAGGAGTCAGGCTGTCTCCTCTCCTTACCAGACAGACATCTAAATTAGCCAAAGTCCCAGGCCCTGACTTGGAAGCAAGATGATGGTAGCTTGTCAAAGGCTCTGTTTTACACAGAATGTAAACGGGTGTTTGGTGATGTCATTTGGGTTGCTGGAGTGAATCACTTCTGATGAGTGCCAGTAGGAGACTCGAGGGCATCCCCTGGGTCCTCAGGGAAGAGGACACACTGTAGCCTTTGCCTGGAGCAGCTTAAATCAAATCCAAGGAACCAGCTCTCTCATTCCTAAGACTGAAGAACAGCTTAAACCCAAACCTCCCTGCTTTTCTCCACTACTGCCACCAGAGGGTGCCACCTGCTACCCTGCGAGCTGAGCATTCCAGAAGAGGCAGAAGAGGTGTGTCTGTCTGTCTGTCTGTCTGTCTGTCTGTCTGTCTGTCTGCCTGCCTGCCTGCCTGCTGCCTGCCTAAAAACACCTGCCCTAGCCTGGCCTGTACTAGCACACCTTTAATCCAAGCACTCCCAAGGTAGGAGGATGGCTGTGAGTTTGAGGCCACCCTGAGACTACATAGTGAATTCCAGGCCAGCCTGGACTAGAGTGAGACCCTGCCTTGAAAAAACAAAACAAACAACAATAAAACCCCACCTTCCTGCCCATTATTGCCATTTTGGAAGTAGTGGTTGTCACTATGAGCTTGGAGCTAGGTCGTTTTCTCTGTTCATGAAACGGAGCTGGAT
>PVHP010053089.1:0-10868 GCA_004024765.1 Zapus hudsonius
GTGACTGAATCAGACTTTTCTAGAAAGAAGCCTTCCTGAATAAATCTAATCATCAAGACAGTTTGGGAAGCGCTGAATTAGATCCATCCGCAGCCAAGTTCAGGAAATGACCTTCAAAATGCCAAAGCGCGTGAGTGGAGCTGGAGCCCACGGGAGGGCGGTGGTTGAGCTCCAGGTTCAGCAGCCAACTGAAAATAACAAGAGCCTGTCCTGGTGGCTCCAGCCTCTAATCCCCACGCTCAGGAGGCTGGGCAAAAGGATCAGGAGGTTTTTAAAAAATATATTTTATTTATTCATTTTCAATCAGAGAGATACAGAGAGAGAGAGAGAGAGAGAGAGAGAGAGAGAGAGAGAGAGAGAGAGAGAGAGCACCAGGGCCACCACCCTGTGGGTCTGGCCTATGTGGGTCCTGGGGAATTGAACCCAGGGCCTTAGGCACTGGAGGGCAAGTGCCTTAACCGCTGAGCCATCTCTCCAGCCCAGGATCAGGAGTTTTAAACCAGCCTGGGCTGCAGAGTGAGTCCTTGTCTCAAAAAGAAGGTCAAGGAAGAAGGAAGAAAGGGAGGGAAATACCGATGTAGAATGTTTATCCTCATTTCACAGAGAATACACCCCCCAAACCACTGCTAAACACACACCACACTTAGCTCTCCAGGGACACACCCCTGAGTCTGGGGGTTCCAACCAAGGGGCCCCTGTTCATTCCTTCTGTGCTTCTGTGCGTTTGGATCAACCTGGGCTGCGTGGTTGGCCCAACAGGTCCTGGTGGCAAAAACAGACCCTTCCTTTTCTCGTACAGGGCTGTCTCATTGCCTCCCTTTCGGACTCTCTCTCCCTACAGTGACCAGACCACCGCCGCCCCCGCCAGAGCCCAAGGTTGAGCCACCACCTGTAGAAGTTAAAGCCCAGCCTGAACAGCCCCCTCCTCCTCCCCCAGAGCCCAAGAAGCCACCCCCAGAGTTGTTAGTGGGCATCAATGGGTGAGTCTCCCTCTGGTTACTACAGGCTGGGGGCATCTCCTCGCTTCTACTGGGCCATCAGGGACAGGCCTGCCCCGGGGCAGAGAGCAGTCAAATCTAGAATCGTCCAAGGCTGCAGACACCCAAGGGCAGGAGGTGAGCCAGAGAGATCAGCGCTGGCAGGATCGTGGGGGGCCTCTGGGTGGAGACGTGGGAGTGAAGCTGAGTTCATGGCCAGCCTGGGCTAGAGCGAGACCCTGCCTAAAAAAAAGAGAGAGAGAAAGAGCGAGGCAGCTGTCTCCTTGCTGGGGAAAACGTTGAAGGCTGAGGGATGCCAGTGGTTCTGGGGTGACCCCTCACCCCAGAATGCTTAGGGTGCTCAAGAACAGCCAGGATCAGTGAGTCCTGCTGCTGTCAAAGCCAGTGATGGGGAGAAGAGGGAGGGAAGGAGGTGGGCGGCCTGGGCACCACAGAGGAGTTCGGATTTGTTCAACTGAGAACAGTGATCCTCATGCAAAGAAACAGCTTTGAAATTTCATCAGACCACCCAGCTTTAGGGAGACTAGGGGGAAGGGGCAGAGAGAGAGGGAGAAAAAGACCAGAGATGGAGGGAAGAGAGTGGACAGAAAGAAGAGGGAGGAGAAGAGAAAGGAGACCGAAGTGAGGAGACAGGAGAGAAGAGAAAGAAGGAAGAAAAGAGAATAGCTCAGTCTTGTGACTCCAGCCTTAGAGAGAGCTGAGGCAGGAGGATTGCCTTGAGTTCAGAAGACGGAGGGGAGGGAATGGCTGGAGCAGAGTGTGAACTGGGAAGGACATAGGATCCAGTGGAAGAGGGTCGTGAGCTCACAGGGGCAGGTGATGACAGCCACCTATATACAAGCGCTGCCTTCTTCCCCAGGCTGAGGACCTAGTGTCCTTGTCTGGGTCTCATCCCCTGTCTCAGCCTTCTCTCTGGGCCTATAATCAACCCAAGACTGAACCATTTAAAGGAAAATAAACTTACCCCTTACAATCTCGAGGTTCAGAAGTCCAGAGTACAGGGTACGCCTCTGCTGAGAGCCTTCTTGCTGGTGGTGACATTACACAGAAACAGCTGGCTAGCTTCCTCTTCTTATAAAAGCCACCGGTGCCCTTCAGGAGGACACACCTCCTGACCTTCTGAGCTCTGCCCACTACGCCACGGGAGGATGGTTTCTGCCCTCCACATGGCTCTATGGCAGTGGCATCTCAAGAGGAGCTTTGGTCGGATGCTGGGTCCACCGGGCCCATTATCCTGTTCTAACCCGCCTTCCTCGGCATGTCCCTGTGTGGGCAGATTTGGTCGCATCGGGCGCCTGGTTTTGCGAATCTGCATCGAGAGGGGCATCAGGGTGGTAGCAGTGAATGACCCCTTCATCGACCCGGAGTACATGGTGAGTGCGGGCGGGGCAGCGGTGGCACCTACAAGCGTGGGCTTGAGTGGGGACTGGGTGGGGTGTTTCTTGGATTTCTCCCAGGGGCTATGCTGAGCCTTCCCCCAGGAGGGGGCCCCTCACCCTGCCGTCCGCCACAGGTGTACATGTTCAAGTATGACTCCACCCACGGCAGATATAAGGGGAGTGTGGAACACAGGAACGGACAGCTGATCGTGGATAACCATGAAATCAACGTGTACCAGTGGTAAGGAGGGATTGTCCCCAGACTCTGAAACACCCCAAGTGTGGGTAAAGCTCTGGGACCTGTTGGGAGAGGTTTCAGAAAGGTCCCTGGACTCCTGAATTGGTCAGATTCAAGGTATCTCACAGTTCTCGAAAATACTTTCATGAATACATATTTGCGTGTTTTCTCATGGATTTAGCATGTCTACCACTCATCTCCTGCTCCCCCCAAGCCCCAGGCCCCCACCTCTCCCTTCGAAGCTCTTACCCATCAGCCCAGGGCCTTGGTAAACCTCCACCTGCCTAAGCCCACAATGGTTCCCAGTATCCCAAGTAAGGACCTAGCCCCTGATACCCAGCTGTGCATCCCGCCCTGAGCCTTGTCACACCCCTTGCGTCAGGGGCCATCATCTACAGGGACCTTGAGCTTGCATCTCTCACACCCAAGAAACGCTAGCCTCCTCTTGCCTACCTCACATAGTTCCTGTAAGCCAGAAGCAGTAACATGCCTGGAGTGGTGATGCACACCTATGACCCCAGCATTTGGGAGGCTGAGGCAGGAGAATCACCATGAGTTCCAGGTCAGCCTTG
Organism: Zapus hudsonius; assembly: GCA_004024765.1. NCBI lineage: Eukaryota > Metazoa > Chordata > Mammalia > Rodentia > Dipodidae > Zapus > Zapus hudsonius. The sequence goes on from PVHP010053089.1 coordinate 3,188, forward strand.
GCTACATAGTGAGATCCCATCTCAGAAACAAAACAACATGGGCTGGATAGATGGCGCAGCAGTTAAGGCGCTTGCCTGCAAAGCCTAATGACTCGAGTTCAATTCCCCAGTAAGTACCCATGTAAAGCCAGATACACAAAGTGGCGCATGTGTCTGGAGTTTGTTTTCAGTGTCTAGAGACCCCAGTGTGCCCATTCTCTCTCTCTCTCTCTCTCTCTCTCTCTCTCTCTCTCTCTCTCTCTCTCTCTCTCTCTCTCTGTCTCTCTCATAAATAAGAAAAAGGGCAGTAACATGTGGTACTACACACACACACACACCCTCTGCAGCCCTAGGCAAGATCAGTGTGGTCTTCTAACTTCTCCCCCCCCACACACACACATCTTCTCTCAGTCTCCCTTTGTATCCTGCTGTGACATTTAAAGGCATCCCTACAGGTAAAGCGCTCAGAACATAAGCTTATGGCAGCGTGCAATAAATATGTGTAGGATAACTAACTTTTTAAGGGCTGAGGAGAGGGCTCAGTGGTGAAAGGCACTTGCTTTCAAAGCCTGAAAGCCCTGGTTTGAGTCCCCAGCAAGGTCAGACGCACAAAGTAGTGCATGCATCTGGAGTTAGTTCTCAGTGGCAAAAAACTCTGGCTAGCAACCCATTCTCTTCTCTTCTCTCTTTGCAAATACGTCACTAGAAAGCCATGTACCAGGCATGATGGCACATGCCTTCAATCCCAGCACTTGGAAGGCTGAGGTAGGGGACTGCCATGAGTTCAAGGCCAGCCTGGGCTACAGAGTGAGTTCCAGGTCAGCCTGGGCTAGAGTGAGACCCTACCTCAACAAAAGCCTGGGGACAACGCTCATGGTCGAGCACTTTGCTACCAAGTACAACCCACAATTGATCAATTGATGGAACTCCGACAGCAAAGGACACTGACCCAGCCCTGCGCTGTGGGAAGAGCAACCTCCCTGCCACTTATGAGAAACTCTGAGGGACCAGACTTAGCTGCAGACTGAATGCTTGCTTGTTTAAGAGATGTGTCAGAGAAAAACACTTGTCTGAGTATCAGATAAAAGCCCAGCATGGGGGCATACATTCGGAATCCCAGAATCTGGGAAGCTGAGGCAGGAGGATATTAAAGTTTCAGATCAGCTGAGTAACACAGAAGGGAAAGGGAGGGGCAGAAAGCCTTTCTCCGGCTTTTCTAGATGCTGCAAACGGTACTGAGGAATCCAACCCAGGTCCTTGGGATTTGCAGGCATGCGCTTTAACTGCTGAGGCCCCTTTCTAGTTACCGCTGGGCGCAGTCCTCCAGCCTCCCAGGACTGTTCTCTGATCACGGGTGTTTATCCTTAGGGACTTCCCAGCCTCTTGCAGCAGGTGCTCTGAGCCCAGAGCTAGAATGGCTCGTTCAAGGTTATCAGGGCTGGGGACCAGGAAACAGTTCTTCAGGACTTATCATCTTGGGGTTCACGCATAGTCTGACTGTCCTGAAGTTGTCAGGGATGAACCCCTTGAGGGAGTAAGGGCCTGAGTAGAGGAAGTGAAAGCCTGTACCCAGGCCCAGCAGGATGGTGCAGGAAGTTGAAGGGACAGCACAGGCAGACAAGGCTGGCAGGATGGCACCCACCTGAAGCAGGTAGGCACGCAGGGTAGGAGATCAGGCAGCCGCAGGCCAGGTGCAAAGGCCTCTGGCCAGTCTCTGGACCCTGAGGAAAGGCCCAAGCAAAGAAGACTGACTCAGTCCGTTCGCTGCTCCTTCAGCAAGGACCCCAAAGAAATACCCTGGAAGTCTGTGGGGAGCCCCTACGTGGTGGAGTCTACGGGTGTGTACCTGTCCATAGAGGCCGCTTCGGTAAGTAGAGGAAGAAGGCCCAGGGCTGCACAGGGAGAGGGAGGGGTGACTCGGAAACCCCGACCCTTGTCCCTTCCCAGGCGCACATCTCAGCCGGTGCCCAGCGAGTGGTGATCAGCGCGCCATCCCCCGATGCGCCCATGTTGGTCATGGGTGTAAATGAAAACGATTATAAGCCCGATTCCATGAACATCGTCAGGTAGCACGTGTGTGGGGACCAGGTGTCTGGAGAGCGTGTGACTGTGCATGGGGAGGGGGCCTATGGGAATGGACCGTGGTCCCCACCCCACTCCCCCTGGAGGCCTGCGTTTCATATCAGCTGCTTTTGTCTCAGTGTCTGTCCTAACAATGACTGTCAGTCACCTCAAAGCGGTTAGAAAGCTCAACCCTTGACACATAGACGCCCGGTCCCTCCGTGTCTCCTTCACTTCATGGTGTCCTCGCGGAGCCCCCCCTGGGCGCAAACCCAAGAGGGGAAAGGTGGGGGGCGTGGCACTCACCCACCAGGGCCCTGGGGCTGTTTCAGCAACGCATCCTGTACCACCAACTGCCTGGCCCCCCTCGCCAAGGTCGTCCACGACAGCTTTGGGATTGTGGAAGGGCTGATGGTGAGTTGGGCAGGGAGGACAGAGGGAATCCAGCCTCTTCTCCCTGGGCCCTGGTTTGGGGAAGGGGAGCCTTGAGCACTGCCTGTCTCTAGGCCCCCATCCCCGAACCAGGAGAGGCCTGGGAGCTTAGGAGCAAGGAGACCTGACCTCGGCCCTCTTCTTCCTCAAGACAACAGTCCACTCCTACACAGCTACTCAGAAGACAGTGGACGGGCCATCAAAGAAGGACTGGAGAGGTGGTCGTGGTGCCCACCAGAACATCATCCCATCCTCCACTGGGGCTGCCAGTGCTGTGGGCAAAGTCATTCCCGACCTCAAAGGGTATTGGAAACTGCAAGGGGGGGACACACTCCAGGTGGCCATGACTCCAATCCTTAGGGAGGAAGCAGGGCCCAGCGGAGCCCAAAGGCAAGGGGTCCTTGGGCTCTGACTCCTGTCCCTCATGTGGGATTCTCCAGGAAGCTAACAGGAATGGCATTCCGGGTGCCAACTCCAGACGTGTCTGTTGTGGACCTGACCTGCCGCCTGGCACAGGCTGCCTCGTACTCTGCCATCAAGGAGGCCATAAAAGCAGCAGCTACGGGGCCTCTGGCTGGCATCCTTTCCTACACAGAGGACCAGGTAGGGGGCTGAGGAAGAGGCCTTGGGAGGAGCCCTCTGTGGGAGGGGGATGGTCTTTTGCCAGGGAGCTGCTGTCCGTGTGCCAGGCTAGGAACTGCAGGGCCAGGAGAGTAGACCTCCCTGCCTCGGGATCTTGGCACTGGCGATTTCTTCGATCTAGAACACTTTCCTCCCCCAGAAGCCTTCCCTCATTCCCTCCCAAGTCTCTACTTCAATCCCACTCTTCAGAAATCCCCTCCAGAGAGATGAAGTCTTGCGGCCCCTTTCCTCATCAGAGTGCCCTGAAGTCACTCTTGGCACCCATAGCATAGAGCACGTGCCCTCCAAGAAAGCAGTGACTTAAGAGCCAGCCTCTCCCTTCCGAGTCCAACGCCTGGAGCCGGGTACAGAGCAGGTGCCCAAAACACACTCAGTAAACGGAAAGATACCAGACCCTCGTTTTTCAACATTTGCTCAGGGACAGGCCAGGCTATGTGCTTTTCCTGGGAGATGTCACCAGGCCAGCTTTGTGCGTTCGCCTTGGTGGCAAGTGCTAGCTTTGGTTCCTGCAGGTCCACTCTTACCAAGTGCCAAGTGTCTCCTTTGAGATCAGAGCAACTCAGCCCTCTGCTCAAAACCTCCTGTGGCCTCTGCCACCAAGGCTACAACTACTGCGTCAGTCCCTTCCATTTCAGACTCTGCTGGGAGACCCAGGCTCATGGCCTCCAAGTGGCTTCAAGACTCCCAGGAAGTGATGTTTATTGATACAGTCTTAGGCTGTGTTAGTCGGCCAGTGGGTTACTTCAACAGTTCCCCTACATCTGCCTTGGTCACGCCTTGTCCCCAGATCCAATAGCATCCCATCGAATATCCATGGACGAGTGGGGGGTGCTGAACCCCTGGAGTCCTTGCTCTGCTACCTTTAGTCTTTTTTTGGTTTTTGGGTTTTTTTTCGAGGTAGGGTCTCGCTCCAGTCCAGGCTGACCTGGAATTCACTCTGTAGTCTCAGGGTGGCCTTGAACTCATGGTGATCCTCCTACCTCTGCCTCCCGAGTGCTGGGATTAAAGGCGTGCGCCACCACGCCCAGGTCCCTTTAGTCTTTGAAACTGTCGCCTAGGTGGTCTCCTCGGACTTTCTCGGGGATTCTCATTCATCCATCTTCGATGCCAAGGCTGGAATAGCACTCAATGACAACTTCGTGAAGCTGGTTTCCTGGTGAGGAGTCTTAGGGCTGCCAGGGAGGCTGTTGGTAATGAAGAGGGGTTCCCCACATACCCCGGACGCCTTCTTCCTTCCCTCTGCAGGTACGACAATGAGTATGGCTACAGTCACCGGGTGGTTGACCTTCTTCGCTACATGTTCAGCCGAGACTAGGGAGGTTGCTTCTTGGTAATCCTGGGCCGAAACCTCAAGTTCCGGCCCTCAGCTCCCCTTCCAAGGAGGGCCTGATGCTGAGGGGTCATGGACCAAATAAAAACCTCATTGCTGCACCCAGTGTCTTTGGGTCTGGGTTCAGGGCTCACTGTCAGCTAGAGGTTGCCGCTTGGCTTCCCGCTGGGTCCCACCTGGGGGGGGGGGAATAAAGATTAAAAAAAAGTAAAAAGAAGGGGCTACAGAGATTGCATAGCGGTTAAGGTACTTGCCTACAAAACCTAATGTCCCGAGTTCGAGTCCCCAGCACACACATAAAGCCAGATGCACAAAGGGGCAAATGCGTCTGGAGTTGGTTTGCAGTGGCTGGAGGCCCCGGCACCCACTTGGAGCAGAAAAATGGTTAATTACTAAAGTTGTACCATGAAAGACAGCTAAAACCAGTAAGGCTGCTGAATTTCTCCCTGCTGGGCAGCTCAGTCTCTGCGGAAACCCTTGCTGAAAGGAGTCCTTGAAGAAAAAGGCAGAGGATAGTTTATACTAAGTTAGAGGGTCGCCCTGAGCAAAGGACAGGGAACCCAACTGCAGGAATGATCAACATGCGTGTTTTGGGAAATTGCTTGTGTTCTGAGGAGTTATTTTGGCTCATGTAAACCACACAGACTGCAAGTATGTTTCGAAACATCGTGTGCATTTTGAGACTTTTGAAACTAACTACACGATTGCCTTTGTGCTGCTAACACCACGTCCGCTTCTGGAAACCACGGCTTTACTTGCTCATTCCTAATCCTATAAAACCAAAATACAAACTCGACTTGGGGCCGGAGCTTTTTTTTTGTTTTTTCGAGGTAGGGTCTCGCTCTAGCCCAGGCTGACCTGGAATTTACTCTGTAGTCTCAGGCTGACCTCGAACTCACAGCGATCCTCCTACCTCTGCCTCCCCAGTGCTGGGATTAAAGGCGTGCACCACCATGCCCAGCTGGTGGGATGTTTTGTCCCAGCAACGGAGGTAACTTCTGTAGTAACAACGCAGTTACCAAATTCCATGTCTAAGTAGTTGGGGTTGGGGGTGAGCTCAGTGGCTACACCAGTCTCACTATACTGACATCTGCAAAACTGCAGAAAGTATAAATGAAACTGTTTTTTTTTCAGCAATCCTTCTCCCCAACCTCTGATTCACTTTTCCCCATACACTGAACACAATGTATTTTCCTCATTGTCTTTTCCATTAGCTTTTGTTTTTTTTTTTTTTTTTTTTTTGGTTTTTCGAGGTAGGATCTCGCTCTAGTCCAGGCTGACCTGGAATTCACTATGTAGTCTCAGGGTGGCCTTGAACTCACAGAGATCCTCCTACCTCTGCCTCCCGAGTGCTGGGATTAAAGGCGTGCGCCACCGGCATTATTATTATTATTATTATTATTATTATTATTATTTTATTTGTGGGGCCGGAGCTTTTGGAGAGTGACCTCACTCCAGACCCCGGGTTAAGAAGCCCCTCTACTTCTACCCCTACTGGCGTCGGTGTGATCTCTCCTGAGATAATTCCGTAACACATTTTCCTCTTTGCTTGCAAATAAATTAAATAATTTTTAAAATAAGAAAAAAAAGACAGGAAAAAAATTTAAAAAAGGAAAAATAAAGATCTCTCCGGACGCGAGGTCCAGAGCGGCGGGAACGCGGTGACTACGGAGACCAGGGCAGCCCGCAAGGGAGCTCCGGCGTCACGGGGGCGCGACGCGCGGTGCGTGACGTCACTGGCGCGACGCGCCCGGCGGCACTACAGCTCCCAGAAGGCCTTGCGCGCCCCAGCGGGCCAGGGCCGGTCCGGGGCGCGGCGGGCGCGGGGCGCGGGGCGCGGGGCCGGGCTCGATCGCGGCTCAGGCCGAGACCCGGACGCGGGAGAGCCGCCTGGCCGGTCCCGCGCGGGCGGGCGGGCGGGCGGGCGGGCGGCGGCGGGATGACCCTGTTCCACTTCGGGAACTGCTTCGCCCTCGCCTACTTCCCCTACTTCATCACGTACAAGTGCAGCGGCCTGTGAGTGCGGGCCGAGCGGGGCGGGGAGGCCGGGCCGGGCCCGCCGACCCCTCACCGCCCGCTTCCGTAGGTCCGAGTACAACGCCTTCTGGAAATGCGTCCAGGCCGGGGTCACCTACCTCTTCGTGCAGCTGTGCAAGGTGAGGGCCGCCGGACTCCACGTGTCTGGCCCCAAGGCTTCCCGGATCGGGGGCCTGGCTGCAGGGCGGGACCGCCTCGGCACTGCCGGGGAGTTCTAGGACCCCCAGTGCCCCAGAAAAGGCAGACCTGCAGAAGCCCTGGGCGGCTTTTTCTTAGCACTTTGGGGAAATCGAGCAAACCTCCCGAGCAGTAACCAGGGTGGCTCCAGCTGCCTTTGCCCGGCTTCTCTGGATCTGACAGGTTTCCTGTGAATGGTCACCCTCTAGGAGACTCTGCGTCTGCACCCCACCCTGCCGCTCCCTGATAGACCCCTAGAGCCCAGGTGGCCTGCTTTCCACGTGACTTGTCTGTATCACCCTCAGGTGACCTTTCTGGTTTCTGTTCTCAGATGCTGTTTTTGGCCACTTTCTTCCCCACCTGGGAAGGTGGCATCTACGACTTCATTGGGGTGAGTGGGGCCAGGGAGCGGCAGGCAATGCAGAAACCGAGCCAGCTGGCTCCTGCGCTTACTCGAGCCCCAATCTGACCCACAGGAGTTCATGAAGGCCAGCGTGGATGTGGCTGACCTGATAGGCCTAAACCTCGCCATGTCCCGGAATGCAGGCAAGGGGGAATACAAGATCATGGTTGCTGCCCTGGGCTGGGCCACCGCCGAGCTTATTATGTCCCGGTGTGTGGAGCAGCCTGGAGTTCCTGGGGGGCGCTGGAGGCTGGGGTCCAGTCTAGGTGCTGAGGGGTTTGGGGTACTGGAGACTTGCCTTTCTTTGTCTCCCTCAGCTGTATTCCTCTCTGGGTTGGAGCCCGGGGCATTGAGTTTGACTGGAAATACATCCAGATGAGCATCGACTCCAACATCAGCCTGGTACGCAATCCTGCCCCCCACGCTCACACACCTTCATGCTGGCAGCCTCACTGCACCCCAAGACTTGGCTGTATGCAATCCTGCCCCCCACGCTCACGCACCTTCATGCTGGCAGCCTCACTGCACCCCAAGACTTGGCTGTATGCAATCCTGCCCCCTACGCTCATACACCTTCATGCTGGCAGCCTCACTGCACCCCAAGACTTGGCTGTATGCAA
>PVHP010053090.1:0-10880 GCA_004024765.1 Zapus hudsonius
GCACCTTCCTGCAACTGCCCTGCTGCTGTTTCAGGGGCATGCAGGCACCACCTTGTCCCCTGACAGAGGCCCACACACACCTTCTGCTGGTCCATGGACTAACAATTGCTGCCCAGTCCCCAGAGAGAGGCCTACACCTGCCTTCTGCTGCTCAATGCGAATGTAGGCACTGCCCAGTCCTCATACTGAGACCCACACCTGCCAGCTGCTGATTCATGGGCTAGCAGGTACTGCCCAGTCCTCAGACAGAAGCCTGCACCTGCATGCTGCTGGTTGTTGTGCATACCAGTGCTGGTCCAGTCCATGGGTGCACTTGCCACCAATGTGCCAGACTGTGAGTGCACTCAGTCATGCCAATACTGCTCTACCCCCCCACCTCATACTAGCTTTCAAAGGCACAGCTTTGATGGTGTTCTAAGCCCCATCCCACACAGTTCCATCACACTCATCAGACCAGCCTCTGATCCCAGGGAACACACAGTCTCAGAGAAGCAAAGTGAGTCCCTAAACTTCTCCGAGAAAACCAATACACATCACAACCACAGAGCTGAGGAGAGTACACCATAAGACACCCTCCAACCCCACCCCTCCAAGTGGAACAACAATGGGCAGATCACAATGCAAAAAGAACTTAACAGTAGAGGTCACACAGCAAACTCATCAAGCCCCAATTGGGAAATCATCAGTGAAGCTATAAAAGACAGAGGTCAGATGTGAGTGCAGGATGAGATTACACTAAGCCTAGATCATACTGGCATGGAGTCAATAAAGAGGTTAATGGAAATGGAAGGAAAAATTGAAAATAACCTAGAAAAAGCAGATCTCAAGAATCTAACTAACCAAACTAACTGGTGACATAAACAAATATAAGAGTGAGTATCAGGAAACATTAAGTCAAACATTGATAAGAAAACACAATTAAACACAATTATAGAGACAATCCAAAGAACTGTAGAAGAAAACAAAAACCAAATGGAAGTAATAAAATCCTCTCTAAAATTTCTCACCAGTAGAATCAATAATTTGGAAGACAAAACCTCAGATGTGGAAGATAATACAGAAGAATATGATAGGGAAATAATTAAAAAAATTGAAAAAGTTCAAAAAAGCATGAAATCAAAATAAAAGGAAGTTATGGGAAAACATAAAGAGACCAAATCTAAGAATTATGGGGATACCAGAGGGAGAAGAATCCCAGGCCAATAGCATGAAAAATATTTTCAACAGAATTATTCAAGAAAATTTTCCTTACATTACAAGAGAAAGACCCGTCCAGGTACAAGGCACCCACAGGACTGCAATCAGATTTGACCAAAGAAGAAATTCTCCAAGGCATATCTTATTTAAAATGTCAAATATAGAAAGTAAAGAGAAAGTGCTCAAAGTGGCAAGAGAGAAAAAAAATCATCACCTTTAAAGGCAATCCCATCAGACTTACCTCAGACTTTTCACTTGAAACCTTGGATGCCCTTGGAATAATACACTTCAAACACTAAAGAAATGTGGCTTTCAACCTAGACTACTGTACCCAGCAAAGCTATCCCTCATAATACATGGAGAATTGAAAGTGTTTCATGAAATAAGCCAGCTCTATGATTATCTGAACACAAAGTCAAAGTTACAGAAAATACTATAGGAGATATTCCACAAAGAAGAGACATGCAATCTAACTCAGGGGATCAATAGAGAACAAGCACAATAATCAAAGCAGTGTGCTAATAATAACAGCACAGGTAGCAAACCCCATAAACCCGTAAACATGGCAGGGCTTAAATCAAGATTCACATTTGTAACTCTGAATATAAATGGACTAAACTCTCCTATAAAAGACACAGGCTATCAGGATGGATCAGGAAAATGGACCCTTCCATCTGTGGCTACATTAATATCTGACAAAATCACTTTAAACCAAAAGCAATTAAAACAATAACAATGGCCACTTCTTATTCATCAGGGAAGGATCCAGCAAGAGGATATCACTATCATAATTATATATGCACAAACTCATGTGCACCACATTGCATAAAGCAAAATTTACTATAAAACAAAACAGACATAGATTCTAAGTTCATCAAAGTAGGAGACTTTAATACACCACTATTATCCCTAGACTGATCATCCAAACAGAAGGTCAGCAGTGAAACAATGGGACTTAATAACGCTATAGACCAGCTACAAATGAAAGATTTATATAGAATATTCCAAGCCAAGGTCACAGAATTTAAATTTTCAGCAGCCCATGGATTCTTCTCCAAAACTGACCACATATTAGGTCATACAATATCCCTCAACAAATTCAGGAAGATATGTAGCCCCCTGCAGCATATAAGACCACATGTGCTAAAGTTAGAAATTAACAATAGGAGGAACAGCAGAAAGTACACCAGCTATTGGCATCTGAACAATATGCTTTTAAACAACGAATGAGTCATTCAGGAAATCAAAAAAAGAAATTTAAAATTTTCTAGAAGTAAATCATGATGAAGACATATCATACCAAAACCTGTGTGACACTATGAAGGCTGTCTTAAGGGGGAAATTCATAGCGCTAAATGCCTTCATAACAAAGACAGAGAGTTCTCAAATAGATCACCTAACAACCCACCTGAAGGCATTGGAAATACTAGAACAATCTAACCCTAGAAGCTCAAGGTGAATAGAAATAATTAGGATCAGGGCTGATATCAATGAATTGGAAATGAAAAAAATTTTAAAAATAGATAAAAGAGTTGGATCTTTTAAAAAAATACACAAGTTAGACAAACCCTAGGCTAATATAATTAAATGAAATACAGAGAAGGCCCTAATCAACAAAATCAGAAATGAAAAGGGAGCAGTCTCAACAGACCACAACAAAAATTGGAAGAACCATCAGGTCATAATTCCAAAACCTCTACTCCACAAAATTGGAGAAGCTGGCAGAAATGGAAGAATCCCTGGATATCTACCAACTACCAAAGCTCAACACAGAGTAGATAAGGCTCCTAAATAACCTATCACATCCATGGAGATCAAAAATATAATCAAGAACCTCCCTGTCATAGTGAGGCACACGCCACTGGGATGAATCTTCAATCCAGGCACAATTTGGGGGAGGAAAGTACTTATTTGTTGCTATAGATAAAGCAGAAGTTCCAGAATGTAAAAGAGGCTGCTCCCCTTTCACAGGTCCGAGCAGAGAGAAAAACCCATCACCTACACTACACACATAGAACAGGGAACAGGCAGGAGGTCCGAAGAGAATTTTTTTTTCCTTTATATAGGCTTAGGCTGGAGTCTTGCAACCCTATCCCAGACTTAATGGCTTCCTGAGTCTCTGGAATTTCCCTGCTGCATGGCCCACACAGGAAAGGATGTTTACTTCCAGCTTCTTTTAGCTTCTTTACATCCTGAGGCTGCCTTTATGTAAACATCCTCACAGGCCCACCCAAGATTATTAAGAAGATCCAAGTTGACAACAAAACATAACCATCACACTCCCCAAAAGGAAAAGTCCAGTACTGGATGGATTCTCAGTGGAATTCTAACAAACCTTCATAATAGAATTGAAACCACTCTTTCTGAAGTTGTTCAAGGTATAGAAAAATAGGGAAGGCTTCCAAACTCCTTCCATGAACCTAGCATCACTCTAATCCCAAAACCAAACAAAGATGCAACAAGAAAAGAAAACTACAGACCTGTATCCCTGATGATCTTACATGCAAAAATCCTGCACAAAATCCTCACAAACCGGATACAATGCCACATCAAAAATATCATACACCTAGACCAATTAGGCTGTATCCGAGGGATGCAGGGATAGTTCAGCATTCAGAAGTCAATTAATGTAATAAATCACATTAATAGACTCAATCACAAAAAACACGTGGTCATCTCAATGGATGCAGAGAAGGTCTTTGAGAAAATACAATACCACTTCATGTTCAAAACTTTGGAAAGGCTAGGCATAGATGGACATAATAAAGGCAATCTACAAAACTCCTAGAGCCCAAATCATACTCAATGGGGAAAGACTCAAGGAGTTCCCGCTTGAATCACGAACAAGACAGGGGTGTCCTCTCTCACCATAGCTCTTCAAAATAGTTCTTGAAATCCTAGCCCAAGAAATAAGACAGGAGAAAAACATAAAATGGATACAAATTGGAAAGAAAGAAGTAAAACTATCCCTCTTTGCAGATGACAAGATCCTATACATAACGGAACCAAAGAATAATGTTAGTAAACTCCTGAAGGTGTTATATTCCTTCAGTTAAGTGGCAGGTTACAAAGTTAACACACAAAATCAGTAGCCTTTCTGTATGCATATAATATGTATACAGAAAAAGATATTAAAGAGACTGTCCTGTTTTCAATAGCCTCCAAAAAACCCAACTACCTTGGAATATCATTAAATATAAGAAGGATTTATATAATGAAAATATTAAAATGCTCAAGAATGAAAAAAAGGAGGATGCATTAAGATAGAAATATTTTCATTTCTTCTGGATAGGGAGAATTAATATAGTAAAAATGGCAATCCTACCAAATTTATTTATAGATTCAATGCCATGCCAATAAAAATTCCAGCTTCTTTCTTCATGGACATAGAAAAATAATCTCAAAATTTATTTGGAAGGGCAAAAGGCCTTGGATAGCAAAATCTACTCTAAGTAAGAAAATGTCCTCAGGAGTTACCACCATTCCAGATCTAAAGATATATTACAAAGCCATAGTAACTAAATCAACATGTTACTGGCATAAAAACTGGCAGACAGACCATTGGAATAGAATGGAAGACCATGATCTAGGTTCAAGTAACTATATTTACTTGATCTTTGACAAAGATGCCAACAATGTTGGTTGGCATAAAGATAGGGTCTTCAACAAATGGTGCTGGATAAATTGGATAAATGTGTAAAAATGAGAATATACCCATTTCTTTCACCATGCACAAAAATCAACTCCAAATGGATCAGGGACTTCAATTTAAGACCTGTAAACCTGTGGAGGAACTCTCCACAAAAATAGAAGTAGGGAAAAACTTCCTGAGCAAATCTCTAGTAGCCCAGGAAGTGCAACAATCACTTAACCAATAGGACCTGATCTGACTCAAATTTTTTGTACAAACACATCTTATTCAAAACCAATAGGCCATCATCACACTGGGAGATGATTTTTGCCAGCTACAACACAGACAGAGGTCTAATATCTAGAACTTAGAGAGAACTATATAAGTTAATAAATAATAAAATCTCAAACTGCCCCCTCACTAAATTGGGCACTTATCTCAGCAGAGAAATCAAAGAGGAGAAAACACAAATGGCCTTTTCTCACTTAAGAAAGTACTCTTCATCTTCACCATGGAGACTCCTGAACAGAATGGACATAGATCTACCAATGGAGCAAGCTATCCCTCTTCTAGGCATCTATCCTTGAGATGTCACACCTCATAACAGAGACATCAATGGAAATTTGCTTACTGTAGCTCAATTCATAATAGCCATGACTGAGAATTAGCCCAAATGTCCATCCCTGGAAGAATGTATATCAAAGTTGTGGTACATCTACAGGATTGGATATTTACTCAGCCAAAAGGAAAACTGACATAATGAAACTTAGAGAAAAGTGTTCTGACTTGGAGCTGATCTTACTTAGCGAACTCACAAAAGAACCGAGAGTCATATGTCACATATTCTCCCTCATATACAATTTGTAACTAGGATAAGATTAAACTCTAAGCAAATCTAGAATGGAAATGAGAAACTGACAGAGGAAAAAGGAATGGGAGGGGTATACGGGAGGACATGGTGGACTTATACAAGAATCTAAAGCAATAATGAATCAAAATCATAAAATCCTTACTTTCATACAGTAAGCTATTGAGGAAGCAGTGGGCATTGTCTAGTAAGAGGGAGCAGGAATGGAAGGGGAAAAAAAATCCCATGAAAAATTGATCACACCTACAACTCCCTCTCCTAGTCATTGGATCCTTCCCACACTGAGCTATGATCAAAGAGACCTACAAGGTCCCCAAAACAAGATAGGTTTCTGTCAAAGCTCTTGAATATCCACCCTAGGCAAATGGAAAGATCCTACTGCTGAAGAAACCACAGAAAGACATTGATCAGCCCTGAGAGATCCTGCGAGACCCAGAATGGAATCTAATACAAAGATGGTAGCAAGTGCAGTGCCAGAAGGCACAACATAAGCTGCCAGGGAAAATTGGTCAATGATATTTGGAGAAAGCAGAGACCACTGATACAAAATGCAGTCTGTTTTCATGAGATGGCAGAATACACTTCCTTCTGAAGAGATCAATGGACTGAGAAATGATCACTAGGTGCAATAGAGGCACAAAACCCAGGGGGTGTAATCAACAGCTTTTAAATTGGCCAAGAAATCCACTCAGTGACAAGGAACCCTTAACTAGAAGTGGAACTCAGGGCAAAATCCTATGGGAACCAAAACTGGGGCTCCAAAAAGAAATCCCCATTACCAGAGAACTACGGAGAGGCTAATCTCAATAGAATTTTGACAAATTAGAAATGAGTGTCTCACTTAACCTGTACTGATCTCACAGATTCTGTTTGTATTTTTCAGAAGGGAGCAAGAGAGCTATGATCATTCCAACTCCACTGATGAATCATAGGCCAAAAGCTGATATCCCAGCAAGAGATGAACCACCCCAGGTCTATCATGTAGGCCCCAAGTGAAACACTGGAGACAGTGGTGGGGCAAGAAAGAGACCCAAAACCACAGCAAATCAGTCAACCCAGGATAAGTCAGTGAGGCAGACACCAATGATTTTCAACACAACTTAAAGTAGAAGAACAGAGACTCAAGTTCACAACAAAAACAACAACAATAATAAAACAGACTTAAAACTCAACCTCCATGACTCAGGGAACTGATCAGAAGAGGGGGCAAAAAGATTGTAAGAGCCATAGTGGGAGAGATTTCCCAGAAACATCACCCCCCTTAGCTATATACATAAGGGTGGGGGCAACCTTGATGTCTCTTGTACTATCCATAGCTCCTTGCCACATGGATTGATCCAGTGTGCCCACCAAGGAGGAAACATAGTGGATTGGGGACAGGGAGGAGAGATGTCGGTATATAAATAACATATTTGCTCAATTACTGTATCTAATTTTGTACAAAAAAGATAAAATTTAAAAATATATAAAGATCATCATGCTTTCATAAAATCTTTTCCTGATGGTTATTTACATTTATTATTACTATTATTATTATTGTGGGGTTTGTGAGGTAGGGTCTCACTTTATCCCATGCTGACCTAGAATTCACTATGTAGTCTCAGGGTGGCCTTGAACTCACAGTGATTCTCGTACCTCTGTCTCCTAAGTGCCAGAATTAAAGGTGTACACCACCACATTCAGCTATATTTCTTGTCTATGCTAAGTGTTTCTATTTTTTCTTTGAATTTTGTGGGTTTTTTTTTTAATAAGCTGATCCTTTAAAGACTTTGTTTTATACCTTTAATCCCAGCACTTGGGAGGCAGAGGTAGGGAGATCACTCTAAATTTGAAGACAGACTGAGACTACATAGTAAATTCCAGGCCAGACTTTGCTAAAGCAAATCTCTACCTCAAAAAAACGAGAGAGAGAGAGAGAGAGAGAGAGAGGGAGGGAGAGGGAGTTGCAGTCAGCCACATGCCTCTGGGATGAATCTTCAAACCAGGCACAATTTAGCGGAGGAAAGTGTTTATTGGAACTACAGATTGAGGGGAAGTTCCGTAACAGTGAAAGAGGCTGGCCCTCTTTCTCAGGTCTAAGCAGAGATAAAAACCCATCCCCTATACCACACACATAGAACAGGGAACAGGCAGGAGAGCCAAAGAGAATTTCTTCTCATTCATATAGCCTTAGGGTGCGTCTTACAACCCTTCCCCAGACTTAATGGCTTCCTGAGTCTCTGGAATTTCCTTCCTGTATGGCTCACAAAGGAAAGGATCTTCACTTCCAGCTTCTTTAAGCTTCTTTACATCCTGCCCCTTGTTAAGAGGCTTCCTTCCTGTAAACATTCTCAGAGACCCACCCAAGATAATTAAAAAGATCCAAGTTGACAACAAAACCTACCCATCACAAGCCCAACCCTTTTCAACTTGACATTAAACCATATCTCCTTACATCATGCTTAATTCCTAAATGAAAACAGTAACAAGATCATAATTTCGCCTAAAATTATATAACTCTCCCACATACAACCGCAGACATGTAATCTCCTCCCCCCAACATAAGGCAAGGTCCTTGAACTGCGAGTTTTGTAAACCAAAACACGTTATAAGATTTTAACATATAATGGCACACAGCAAACATTTCCAACTGCTATGAGGCATATCAAGGAAAGCCTGGGCCTATGCAAACTCAACAGTCATCAGCAAACATCTGCATCTGCATTTAAGTCCCATAGCACAACCAGTGATTGACAGTCTCTGGATCTTTTGATTCTGTTCCTCCAGCTTGGCTGAGTACCTGGGGAAACTTCCATCCCAAGCCAACAGCACACCATAGTAGCTCTTGCAAAGTCCTGGTATATCCAAAACATCTTTGGGACTCCATTGCAAACCACGGTCCATCTTCCAATGACTTCACTTGCCAATCAGGGACTTCTCGCCCTGTTCCAAATACCACAGCTCAGCAGAGGCCCCTGGAACCATGTGCACTTCATGACCCACTCCATGCATGCATTTCTCATGCTTCCAAAAGCAATACCAGGTATGCAGAACACAGCCATGTTGTTAATTCAGGGAAAAAAAATAGAAGTGACTTTGAAGAGCAGATTCCTTTCTTTCAGTGATTTCCTTTCCAAAGAGTTTGTACAGTCCATCTTTCTGTCTTTCCTGGGTAGAAAGACCTCGGGCATCTCTCCATTGTTTCAATGTGAAGCAAATAGGCCATAATCAAAAGCCAGTCTCTGTCAGTTAGGTAATGTTTTGAGGTTTTTTCTAACTTCAGATATTACATTCTCAGTCCCGTATCCATAGCCAAGCACACAGTCCATTACTTAAATTTAACCTTGGTCAAAATTTCTGGCTATGGGCAGGATGCATTCAACCCTTGGCCCAGGCGCATACTATTAAGGTTTACTGCAGTCTCTCCTTCTCCATAGAAAGTTCATAAGCCAAGCCTCCAAATACAATTCTCTTTGCACTGAGCATTTCCAAATTCTCACCAGGATAATCTTTAAAACTTGGCATACCGCTCTGGAAGGCAACTTCAGTTGTAAGTACCAAGTCCATGTTCATTCCTCCAGCACACAAGTTCCAGAAGATCAAAATCCACATGGTCAGATACTTCTCAGCAAAGCACCCCTCCCTAGTGCTAAGGTTACAGGTGTTGACCTCTACGCTCAGTTTATCCTGAGCTGGAGATGGAATTTAAGGATTCATGATTGCTAAAGCTAGACTTCTACCCACTGATCTAAATGTGTGGCTCCTTGAACTCTTCTAGATGGTCTACAAGCTTCCTTCTCAAAATTTTCAAATCATTTGATGAATGTGATCAAAAAAATGCACAAGGGAAACCTGATTCCTTGGAGACAGCAACACAGGCAGCCATCCTGTTTGTCCTGCTAAGTGTAGGAATCCCTGACAGAAAGCTGCAGTTGGGCAGCATAAACGCCCACAATTCCTCCTTCCCCATTTTGGAACCTGGAGGCACAGAAATCATGCTGGTTAAGGAGGTTGCTTCCCAGGACTACCTGGCACGTATGGATTATCTATCTTTCTCTGGTGCCCTTGAGTTGCCAGCCTCAACTGATCATTCTGATCCCTGCTTGTTCCTCCTTATGAAGATAACTGTTGTGATACATGAGAGCCATGCCAAGGATGTCTATTCCTGGGTCACCTGCTTCAAGTGCTCTTCCGGCAAGTATATTCACACTGAGGATCCAAAAAGCCACCAGCCTAAAATTTTTGAGATACTCCAATCCATAGACCCCAAATTTTGCCTACCTTCTCCTGCTTTTGAATCGCAGTGGGCCACCATATACACTGTGCTGCCTCAATCAGGCTCAAGGCTGGATATTCTTCCTTCAATCCAAGGCCACAGTTGTTACCATGGTAGTGACCACTTTTGTGAGGTCATAGAATGCTGACATCACTTCACTCAGGGCATCTCAAAGGGTTTCCTGGCCCTCAAGATCTGCCAGTCCAAGACATCCTAAGTCACAGGTGGCCCATGTTGTAGCACCTTCCGAAGTTTTGGGGGAAGTAGTCTGTGTCTTGATGAAGAGGTGCTTCCCTTGGAACTCCCTCTTCACTTCTTCCATGTAGGTTTCTTCAGCTGTGGAGAAAAGAGGATAGAAATGCCACTTCCTCAGCTCAAATATCCAAACCTCAAGGCATCAAGACATTTTAGCTGCTTGTTTCTCTAGCATGATTCCATATTCATAAGGCTGGCAGGCTGACATCAAATTCACTAATGGTAGGGAAGCAAATATTGTATCCTGAAAAACTTTTGTTTCTAGCATGTCTCCTCACTGACATTAAACAGCAAGCTTGGGTTATTGTGTGGCACCTTTGTAGAGAACTTGCCTATTATATGACAAGGCTAAGTTTGAGCCATAGCACCACAAAAAATAATTAAGAGGTCTCAATCTTTCTGTCCTCAGGCCTCTCTGGGGAATAAAAGAAGGTAATAGGAAGGGAATTCAATCAAATTACTGTACTTGCATGTATTCTCAATAAAACATTTTTAAAAGGCTGGGAAGATTGCTGATGGGTTAAAGGTACTTGCCTGCAAAGCCTTTCAGCCCAAGTTCACTTCCCCATGACCTTGCAAAGCCACAGTCAAAAAGTGTCAATTAACTGTCATTCATTTGCAGTAGAAAGAGACCCTGCTGTGCCCCTGCTCCACATACACACACATGCATGATG
>PVHP010053091.1:0-10884 GCA_004024765.1 Zapus hudsonius
GGATCCCTTGCCACAAGGACTAATACAGACAGCCCACGAAGGAGGATATACAACTGATCAGGGATGGGGAGGGGGGGGAATTGGGGAAGTCGGAATAACAACGCATGATTTGCCCACTAAATAATGTAACTCATTATGGACAATAAATATTAAATTAAAAAAAAAGTTGTGTTGTTTTTTTTTAAATTCCAGCTCATTATAAAAGGACTCAAGCAATCATCATTACAAATAAATGGGCTGGAGGGATTGCTCCGTGGTCAAAGCACTTGCCTACAAAATTTAAGGACCCAGGGTTCAATTTGCCAGTACCCATGTAAAGCCTGATGCACAAAGTGGCACATGTATCTGCAGTTTGTTTGCAGAGGCCCTGGCACACTCATATTCTCTCTCTCTCTCTCTCTCTCTCTCTCTCTCTCTCTCTCTCTCTCTCTCTCTCTCTCTCTCTCTCTCTCTCTCTTTCTCTCATAAATAAATATTTTAAAAAATATATTGTATGCTCAGTCTCCACAGTGCCCATCTTAGTCCTGCTCATACTGGAAAAAGAGAAGTGATAACTTTTCAATTACTTCTTCTGAAAATGTAACTTGTTAATCAAGCAAACAATAACCTCATTGGGAGGTTTTCCTCAAAGTACCAAGAAAGCCAAGTGAACCCCAAACAAAAATCCTTAAGAAAGACCAAAATGCTAGAATAAGCAGTAATTATGACACACACATTTGGGTTTTTTTATAATCTTATTCAGGTGGGAAATAGCAAGGATGTGACAGGATGACAGAGACCCATATCACACACTGCTGACACAGAGAACTGCAGTATCAGAGAAAGACAGCTCAGACTGCATGCAGAACACACTAAGTGTCTCTCAGCTTTTTCCCACAACTCCAGCTCTATCCGAAGCCCTATACTTAGTGGTACTTTGTGGCCCAGAAACACAGCCAAGGAACACTCATTTTATTCTAATTTTTTTTGTTCTTGTGTGTTCCTGGTACAGTAATGCCTTGTGTATACCAAATCATGTTTGCATTTACTGTTTTATTACATTTGATATGATTTTTTTCTAATTGAAAGCAGCCTTGGTGTTTACCTAGTATATGAGGCATTTCCCCAAGAGTATTTAAATGTTAGATTTGTTTTTATCTTTTAAAATTGAATGAGTTAATAATTTCTAAAAATTATTCCTTTCTATTCATTGATCTCCAGACATCACTGAAGACAATAAGATGTAATTGTTATTATCTCTTATATTTTTATTTTTACTGTGAAGAGAGGAGGAGAGGAAGGAGGGAGAGAGAGAGAGAATGGGCAGTACATCAGGGCTTCCTTCCTCTACAAATGAACTCCAGATGCATTTGTTCCTGTGTGCATCTGGATTTACTTGGGCACGAGGGAATCCAACATAGGTCAGCAGGCTTTGCAAGCAAGCATCTCTTATCATTAAGACAGCTCCCTATGATATGAATGCTCTTCCCCACCTCAAGCCCCTCTAAAACATTTTGCAGTCCCTTCTCTTGGCAGCTGACCATCCTCTCTCCCTGTGTGAACTTTCTCCTTAGTATTTGTTTTGACCAGATATACCATGTAATTGATTAGTTTATTCTGTCTCTGGATACTTGTGTGAGCATTTTAGTTTTGTCTGCTTTCCTCTTATATCCCTGAAACAGAGAACCCAATGGGTGCTAATAAATTCACTGAATGAAAAATGAGTGTGTTATGGAGTTGTTTTGATAGTTAAACAACCCATCAGATATAAAGCGTTTAGAACAAACAATGCTTAGCATGAAATTAATGCTTAGTAAATGTCATGTTATTATATTACAATGATGTAATAGCTATTGAGTGAAATATTGAAATATTAGCTACTTAATGCTTTATTGTATAGAAGAGGATAATGAAGCTGCAGATGTTCTAAATACTCTAATGTAAATTGCCAATGGCTGCTCAAGTGGTAAACAAACCACTTTTGTCCTCTTTTCCTATTGCCTAGCGAACACACTATCACTGACCTTTCTCGGGCCAAGTCATTTCCCTCCTGTAGCCTTTGCAAAGCATAGGTGGATGGGGTTAAACAGCTTCCACCCTAGAGGGGTCTTTAAGGATGAAACCAGATAAGAGATGAGCTTTAGCACATGACATGCAACATGTTAGTTCTCTTTTCACCTAGTGTTTTAGGTCACAAGCAGCTACATTGAAAAGACTGTTTAAAAGGGATTTTAAAACTGTGTTTTCATAGCTAGCAATACATTCCTACTGACAGATTCTAGTAACTTTCATTGATCTTACTAAAGTCTTTAACTACACAAGAGGACAGCAGAGTTCCTCCTTCGCTGTCTTCCTTTATTACATTTGGACGATATGCTGTCCAGATGTCATATACAGTATTATCATCTAAGATATTTAAAAATGATATTCTTTTACTTATTGAAGAAAAATAAAGAGAGTGAAAATTTAATTAAGTCCATGGTATTTAAATCATTTTATCTAACACTACTTGAAGGAGGTTTCATGTTTTCAAAGAAAAACTTCATTGACAGAAGTCTGCCATGGACAGTGAGCAGGAATGAAGACTTCAAGAGCCATGGGAGTTGGTCTTTGACCTGATCCTCAGGCCTGTCACCCATGGGTAACACTACATCTCTCTATCAGATGTTTACAACCCAGAATACCTATAAGAGCAATTCAATACCAAATGTAAGCAATCATAAAATATTATGAAAATGTTTTTTTGCATTCTTGTTACTCCACTGCACTGTCCTTGAGCATGAACTTTGTAGATAAGGTCACATTACAACATTAAAAGTTGAATATGCCAGCAAGCTGTTTCCCAGTCTCCACCAGGCGGACTAGGTTTCAAACTAGAGGGCACCTGATCACAAGGCCAGTGCCTCATGCTCTCACTCATGGCTTCCTTCTCTTGTATGTGCTTTCTCCACAGTCACATGATGCAGACAATCCCATTCGATGACCCTTGGTTTGAGAGCTGCCTAATCATCCCCCCTGCTCCTCGGAAGGTGGAGATGAGGAGAGACCCTGTGCTGGGATTTGGTTTTGTAGCAGGGAGTGAAAAGCCAGTTGTTGTTCGCTCTGTAACCCCAGGTAAGGATCCAGCCTCATTCCTTCATCTCCTGAGGCTACCTGCCACACCTGGCCAGAAGTGTCCAGGATATTAAGGTGATTTTCCCCAATATCTAGACAGACTGCCGAAGGGATAGCAATGGATCATCAAAGTGGGTATTTCTTTATGCTTGTATTTATTTATTTGGATTTTGGAAATAGGACTGTTCCGTGTATCCTGTGCTAACTTGCTACTTGTTTATGTAGTCCAGACTGGCCTGAAACCAGTAGCCATCCCCTTGCATGTGCCTTCCAAGTTCTGAGCTTACATGCATGCCACATGTCTTGCCTGACTAAAAGTAAATTTGTGTGTTCATCTACCTATTTATCTACCTATTTTTCAAATATTTTCATTTGTGTGTGTGTGTGTGTGTGTGTGTGTGAGAGAGAGAGAGAGAGAGAGAGAGAGAGAGAGAGAGAATGGGTAAACCAGGCCCCTTGCCACTGCCAATGAACTCCAAATGTGCCACTTTGTGCACATAGCTTTGCATTAGTATTGGAGATTGACACTGGGTGATCAGGCATCTTCAACCACTGAGCCATCTCTCCAGCCCCATCCATCTATTTATTTTTGTGTGTGGTATATGTGTGTATCTGATTTTGCATGCACATGTATGCATACATGGGGAGGTCACAGAACAGCCATCCTCAGGAACTATGCTTACTTATTGAGTCATGCGCTCTCACTAGCTAGGAGCTCAACAATTATGCTAGACTGGCTCTTCGGGGAGCCTTAAGGATCCATCTGTCTTTACTTGCTCAGGGCTGGCATTGCAGATGCATGTCACAATGCCTGTTTTTGTTTGTTTGTTTTTATTGTGGGTGCCTGTGACTGACCTTAGGTGGAGTAGTCAGCTCCACATTTTTGGGATGAATTTTCAATCCAGATACCATTTATGGGAGGAAGGGATTTATTGAAGCTTACAGATCCAGGGGAAGTTCCACAATGGCTAAAGAGTCTGGCTCCCTTTCACAGGTCCAAGCAGAGAGACACCAAAGAGCCAGCAATCAGCAGGGACTCAGGTAGAATTCAGACTGCTCTCTTCATACCTTAGCCTGGAATTCCAGATCCATCCCCAATAACACTTTAGAGCTTGACCTTAGGATCCTCCACAATGATACCTCTTTCAGCCTTGGTGGCTGGAAATCCAAGTTACAAACTTTAAGAAAACTCCTGAGTATCTTGAGGGACATCCATTCAAACTACCACATCATGCTGTTGTTGCAACTTTTTTACCTAATGAACCATCACTCTTGCCCCCAAAGTAGATTTTAAATTGCCAAATCCATCATATCTCTTGACTCAATGAAAATAGTGATTCATCAATTGGAATCATGGTAACACTTCAGAACATATGAATTCAAACAGAAGCAGACACTGTATCATATGTAAGTACCTGGCTAATTCCTTAGGAGAGAAAAAGAGTGATATTCAAGTTACAATACAATTTAATCACTGGGTCAGTTGAACGGTTTTACAAAGATGCATACCCTTTCATTCCCACTAGAGGGAGACTGTATTACACTGTCTCATTGCTTTTGGGATGGGACAGGTAAACTACCTTTGACCAATGTCATATTAGCAAAGATGACAAAAGCAAATGACTAGAATGCATTTGTACAGCTGACTTTGATTCTTAAACTTCTGACATCAACATAAAAGGGGAAGATTTCCCCTGGTGGCTGCTGTTCCTTCAGCCTCAACCTCAGAATGAACCTCTGGGGCAACTCCAAACCAGCCTGCAGTCTGGAACTAATTATAGTACCATCTACAGTTTGAGGTTAACCTGCTCTACTTAGCATGGCATCAATGAGCCAGGCTATGGTGGTAGTAAAGGCCTGCAGGGGTGAGAAGAAATGATTAGTGGACTGTTTTGTCATACAGCAGAAGCTGACTTAAGCATGTCAGATCTCTTAAATTCTACAATAAGACAATTGACTTTATCTTATTCATATGAGGGTATGTAGACAGCCCACTATTGACATAGTTGAATGTAATAGACAATGGATGATGTAATTGCCTCAGGTGTGCTGACTTTACTTTTACAGAAACAGTGTGCTTTTTTTTTCACATATGTACATGTTCCTTTGTGTGAAAGTGCACACATGTGTGCATGCATGTGGAAGACAGAAGATGACTCCAGATATCATTACTCAGGAATGCCATCCACCTTTTATTTTTGACAAAGGGGTCTCTCATTGGCTTGGAGCTCACCAATTAGTCTAGACTGGCTGGCCAGTGAGGGCTGGGAATCCTCCCGTCTCTACCTCTCCAGTGCTGGGATTACCAAGTGTGTATGACTAAGTCTGACATTTTTGTCTAGGTTCTGGGGATTGAACTATCAGGATATCACACTTGATGAAGATGTCTCTCCAGTTCCCAGAAACAGTGTTCTTTTGATTATTTATTTATAATACACATTTCTATACTTACTGTAATCATACAAAATAAAATTTTCATGCCATTGCTCTGAGAATTTTGCAAATTACTGACAGGATTTGTTAGAAAAGTCCAGACCCTAAGAGAACAGATTCTTGCATCAAACTACCCAAGTTTGATTCCTTATTAGACATTTTAATTTCCATGTTTGCTTCTTGTTTTTCATTTGGCTATTGCTTCTCTATGTCATCCATATAATGGGGAACTTCATAACATCTAACTTCTAAGGCCATGGAGAGGTTCATATTGATTCTTCCATAACCGTTCCTTATTGTTATGATTAAATTCTCTACTATTTGGCTGTTGACTCTGTCAATAAGAGAAACAGAAATCCACTAGTGAGCTTATATAGATTTTAAAAGTTGATTAATTTTTAAATTTTCCATTATTTTGACATAATATGCCTGAGGTGAGCATTAGAGATACAATTGACCCCTTTAGACTTGTACTGAGAAGTGTTGTTTTCATTCTGACTCCTGCCTCACACATGTCTTACTCTGTCTACAGTGATTTGAATTTCATTATATGTGAATTATGTTTGAGTTTTCTGTGTGATTTGTGAGATGGATACAATTGTAATTTTATTCTCAAAATATATGTATTGCTTTTTATTATAACAAAATAAGACACATGTGTTGCATATGTATGTGTGTGAGTGTAGCAACATAGAGAAGAAAACTAAAAATGATCTCTTGAACTCCTTCTACCAAGAAAATGCACCGTTATTCACATAGAGACTGTGTAACAGACATTCTATGCACACACAAACATACACAAACATCTAATGCACCATACATGTAATGTGCTACTTTTGTATGTGCTTGCATATATTTTTTTTCAAAATGGGATATTTGGTATGCTGTTTTATTATATTGAGATAGCATAGCATTATGATATTCTGCAAAATATGTGTCCCCCCAGGAGCTAACTAAAGATTCAAGTAGTTTTTCATTTTCTTTTTTTTTAATATAAATTTATTGACCATAATGAGTTACATTATTTAGTGGGCAAACCATGAGTTGTTATCCCGAATTCCCCAATTCCCTCCCTCCCCATCCCTGATCAGTTGAATATCCTCCTCTGTGGGCTGTCTGTATTAGTCCTTGTGGCAAGGGATCCTGGATATCGTAGTACTCAGCCTGGTCTTCCTGGCCCAAGTGTGTTGTTACTCATGGGTGCCATCACTATTCCTTCAACTTTTCCCCTTCCATGCTCTGAACTCTCCTTAGCTTCAAGAATAACCAACAGCCACTGTCAGACATTTTTAGAAGAATAGAAAAGCAGTGAACACAGAGGTTAAAGGGTACCACTTCTGTATTTGTGGGTAAAAATGTTGGTCTAAGAAACTGTATTTATTATAAAAGTAAGTGACTTCAATGACATGATCTGATTTTCCATAGAAGAAAACATAGCCTTCAGAAAAAAGGACATGACACATTTCTCTGGAAGGTGCCACTGTTGCATATATGTTGACTTTTTCAGAATTCTTGATGTCAGTTGCATGATTAAACTCGAATATTCCCATTTGGTCAAAAAGCTTAAGTTAGCGAGTGCCATGGCTCATACCTGAAATCCCAGCACATTGGGGGGGCATTCATGCAGGAGGATAACTGTGAGCCCAAGCCTTGACTACAAATCATGCCTCTTCCTCAAAGAAAAAAATACTATAGGTCAAATATAAGAATATGTCCTACTGATCTGAGAATTGTTTTTCTCATTGGAAGAATTCATTTCCATTCTTGTGTTACTTTGAAAAATTGCCTGCATTTAACCAGCATTTGATTTCTAACCATTTGACAGGCTCAATTGGTGTGACTACTTGCACTTAATCCAATAGTTAGAATAAGTTTCTCAAGTGTTATTCTGAATTCCTTGTGTTCAGATGCTGAATCATCATTCACAGATGTATGAAAAGAATATTTTCTATCACTGATTGTGTGCCTGTTAAGTTTTCCCCACTCTTACTTCCCCGAAAGAAGACACGCTGAAGGTACAGTAACACTTGAGAATAACTGAATGACTTTTGGTCCTTGGCATGGAATATTCATTTGTGCTACTAAACAGAGCAATCGTGAGCTCATTTGAAATAGTATTTCAGCTGCATTGATCACCTAGTGCCAAATCTCTTGAAATAAATTAAAAATTATACTGTCACATATTACCATGTCAGCATTTGGGAGGTAATCGCCCTGTATCTATGAAAGACTAATCCAAATAGTTATTTTGCGGTTTTATTCCAATAGAGATGTGTGTGAGTGTATTTTTAAAACAGATGTTGCTTTAAGTTTGTGTGTCAAGAAACCTGGCAGTGACAAAGATTTGAATTATAAGAGCAAGTTCACAAGAGAACTTGCCCGTTCTGAACTTGGATGAATCCATAGACACGAGATCTGATTTGACTTCCATGCCCATCCTTATACATGTGAGCTCAGTTCTCTCATTTTATGGAATGAATTTCGGTATTCAGTAAGGTGAAAAAGCAGAACATTGAACTCATGGCTTGGGGCACAATAACTTCTCAACAAGCATTAGTTCCTTACTCCCTGAGAAATCTAAATGAAAAAGCAAAATGATCCCTGATGTCCAGGAGCTGTAGGATCATATCTGGCTGTTCTGTTGAGCATGAACAATTTCACCAGACAACAACACATGAGGCACTCTGTGAACATGATGGATCAAGGCAAAATCAAAGGATTCCTCTGTAACTATATATGATTACAGACACAAGCACCCAAGGACATTCCAGTCACAAACTTAACCAACTATGTCTCTCTGCTAGCTGACATGAGGGACTGCTGCTTTTTAAAACAACCACAACTAATTCTACATCATTCATTTTACCCTTTAGACAACTATTAAGATGGTCGTGGCCGAACTACTCCTACATGCTATTAACATCAAATCTTCAGAAGACCTCCACCTCATTCAACCTGTTCCAACAGCACCTAGCTCAAGGCTAAGTCTGGTTCCTTTTCTGTATGTGTGTATGTGGTATACATGCCTGTGAATATATGTGTTCATATAGGTATGGATGCATGTATGTGCATGTAGAGGCCAGAGGACAACCTCAGATGTTATTCTCAAGATCACTGTCCATCTGTTTTTGTGACAGGTTCTCTTATTTGCCTGGAGCTCACTAAATAATCTTGACTAGCTACCTAGTAAGTTCTAGGGATCCTCCTGTCTCCACCTTCCTGGTGCTGGGATTGATTAAAAGTGCATGCCACCAACCCTGGCATTTTTATGTGGGTTCTGGTGATTGAACTCCGGTTCTTATACCCATTTAGCTATTTCTCCAGCTCCAAGGCAAACTTTTATACTAAGTCTTTTTGAACATCCCCTGGGTAAATGTGCTGTCTCCCTCCTTAAAATGAGTAAATACATGTGATTTTGTTCAGATGCAGCCACACCTATGGTGTTGAAGCTTTGGCTGAACGGCATCAACACAACTGATTGTCAGCCTGATAGGAGAATACCTTCATGTAGAGACATCCATGCTCAGGGAAAAAAATGGTGTGCTGATTATCAAGAGTAGCCCTGGGTAGCTTGTGAGAAATGCATTTTCTTGCCCTGAGCTCTGCATGGTAGAAGGATCTGCAAAAGATTAAGAAGTATGATAAAGTATGGGAAGCAGCACTAGCCTGCTCTCAATCTTCCTCAGGAACTTTTAGAAAAACTGTGGATGTCCAATTCCCTCTCTCACTGATCCTGATTTAATGGGAAGTGTGCACCCCATAGGCCCCAGATGTGCACCCAGGTATAGAGCTGGAGCAATGGCTTAGTGGGTAAGAGCATTTGCCTTGCAAGCAGGAGGAAATGAGAGGGCCTGGTTCCCCTTGAGCTCAATTCCCCAGCACCCACATAAACAGGGTAGCATGTTTACACATGCCTGTTACTCTCTCAGTCCTGTGGAAGACAGAGACCAGAGAATGGCTCGGAGTCACTGGTCAGCCAGTGTGAGCAAAAGTGTCAGCTCTGGGTTCAGTGAGAGACTCTGTTTTAAGCAAACACATTTGCAAGCGTTAAACAACCACCCATGCACGAGTGAGTGTGTGCGTGTGTGCATGTGAATGTGTATGTATGTACATAAAAATAAATATATAAAAAAGAATATCCAGGTCTCATTGGGTTTTGTTTTGCTGTTAACACTATTTGTTCATGATGCGTCATGATAAAAAAAAAAAAGAAACTTCAGAAGGGTGGCCAAGGGCTTTCTCACCTTTGTGTTTTGCTCTTGTCCATCTCCAGGTGGCCCCTCAGAAGGCAAGCTGATCCCAGGAGATCAGATTGTAATGATCAATGATGAGCCAGTCAGTGCTGCACCCAGGGAGTGGGTTATCGACTTAGTCAGGTAGGTGACTCATTCTCTTGTGCCCTATCCTGTCACAAAGGCTGGTATACAGCTCTTAGGCCTTACTGTCAGAGGGTGAACTTCTTCCCATGGGCCAGTGTAGAGCCGAATTTCAAGCATACATATTCATTTTATCGAAAAAATGAAAAGGAGTTGTTAAAAACCTCCAATTAATCAATCAGTCCCAGAGTTGACAATCTAGAGGACAGAATCTCAGACCTTGAGGACAAGGCAGAAGGAATTAATAAGGATGTCATTCATAGGTTTCAATAAACTCAAGAAATCAAGTGAGCAAAATTTGAGGGATCTATGGGATACCATAAAGAGGCCCAATATT
This sequence comes from Zapus hudsonius, assembly GCA_004024765.1. Taxonomy (NCBI): domain Eukaryota; kingdom Metazoa; phylum Chordata; class Mammalia; order Rodentia; family Dipodidae; genus Zapus; species Zapus hudsonius. Next base: position 10,240 of record PVHP010053091.1, read on the forward strand.
AGAATCATGGGGATATCAGAGGGAGAAGAAACCCAGGCTAAGGGCATAGGAAATGTTCTCAACAGAATTATTCAAGAAAACTTCTCCTTTCTAAAAAGAGAAATCCCACTCAACATTCAAGGGGCCCAGAGGACTCCAAACAGACAGGACATGAAGAGGAATTCTCCAAAACACATTTTAATCAATATGCCTAATAGAGAAAGTAAAGAGAAATACTCAAAGCTGCAAGAGAAAAGAAAACATAACCTATAAAAGCAAATCCATCAGACTTACCTCAGATTTCTCATTAGAAACCATGAAAGCCAGAAGGGTTTGGAATAATGCTTTTCGGGGTCTAAAGAAGTATGGCTTTCAACCTAGACAACTGTACCCAGCAGAGCTATCCCTCATAATAGATGGAGAATTAAAAGATTTCTTTGAAATTAACATCTTCAAAAGGGACTAATGACTAGTTGTGCAATGAATTGTTATATAAAGTTTAGTCCTCCTTGCCTTCAGCATCCCTAACTCAATTTTCATTTTGTACTAGTGAGGCAGTTAGAATGACTGAGTCAAGAAAGTAAAAAGCAGGAATGCCTTTAGGTTTGCTTGTAACAAAGGGGGAAGGAAAACAAATCTGGCTACCTCAGGTGCAGTTCATAACAC
>PVHP010053092.1:0-11365 GCA_004024765.1 Zapus hudsonius
TCGGTTCCAAAGAGGCTCAGAGCCTGGAAAGCAAAGTAGGAAAGGCCAGCAGAGGAAACTGGGGGCCCTTTGGAAGAAGAGCTCTGGTTGCTGGTGGGGGGCTGCATCCCAGCCCGGATGGATCACACTCGATGGCCATGTGCATCCTTTAAAAACTGAGTTTGCGGCCTGGAGAGATGGCTCAGGGGTTAAGGCTCTTGCCTCCTGTGCCTAAGGCCCTGGGTTCAATTCCCCAGGACCCACATAAGCCAGACCCACAAGGTGGTGGCCCTGGTTCATTTCTCTCTCTCTCTCTCTCTCTCTCTCTCTCTCTCTCTCTCTCTCTCTCTCTGCTTGAAAATGAATAAATAAAATATAAAAGAAACACCCTGATGTATGATTTTCCTCCCAATCTGTCAATGCCTAATGCTTCATCGGCTTATAGAGCGGGAAGATAAACGCCCAGAACTTTAGACCCCGTCTCCTTCATTCCTGCCAAATGCCAATTACAGCCTGTCTTCAGCACGGCCACCTCCAGCCTGGACCTGAGGTCTGGAGGCTGCGGAAGATGCCTGCAAATTCCCAGTCACTGCCATGGTGGGCCGTTCACTGCGGACTCAAATGATCGGTAATAAGATGAACGAAGGAGTGTGCAATGGAACTATCACTGTCTGGTGTGATACGAGTGTGATACACTGCGCACAAGGGGTAAATGCAAAATTGGATCGATTTACTAGAAAGTTGCATAAACCATAGAGGAAGAGCAGTAGCTTCTGCACATTTGCAAACTAACCTTTAACCCCCCCAAAAAATTTTTAATAATTTTATTTATTCATTTTCAAGCAGAGAGAGAGAAAGAGAGAGAGAGAGAGCACCAGGGACACCACCTTGATGGTCTGGCTTATGTGAGTCCTGGGGAATTGAACCCAGGGCCTTAGGCACTGGAGAGAGAGAGAGAGAGAGAGAGAGAGAGAGAGAGAGAGAGAGAGAGAGAGAGAGAGAGAGAGAACCAGGGACACCACCTTGTGGGTCTGGCTTATGTGGGTCCTGGGGAACTGAACCCAGGGCCTTACACTGGAGGCAAGTGCCTCAACCGCTGAGCCATCTCTCCAGCCCCCCTCCAAAAAAAATTTTTTTGAATGGGGAGGAGGTTAAAAGGGAAAAAAATTTAAACCTTCAAAATGTTACCAACTCATTCAGATGCTGGCCTCCAAGGAGCCAGCCTCCCATAGCCAACAAAAATCAAAAGTTTTTTCTCTGGTGTGTGTACACGTGTACATGTCAAGTACACATCGTTCCTCTCGTCTCTTCAACCCCTTAGTTGCATTCGAGGCATGGCCCCCCTCAGTAACAGCACACTTGGGCCAGGAGGACCGGGCTGAGTACTAGGCTCTCCAGGATCCCCTGCCACAAGGACTAATCCAGACAGCCCACGAAGGAGGATATCCAACTGATCAGGGATGGGGAGGGGGGAATTGGGGAATTTGAGATAACAACGCATGGTTTGCCCACTAAATAATGTAACTCATTATGGACAATAAATATATATTTAAAAAAAAATTGGTGAGCTAAGAACTCAACACTAAAGCAGATTTAAAACTCACCCACCATGACTCAGGGAACTGAGCGGAAGAGGGGGCAGAAAGATTGTGAGAGCCATGGTGGGGGAGACTGTCCAGAGGCATGGCACCCTCAGTAACAACACACTTGGGCCAGGAGAACCAGGCTGAGTACTAGGCTCTCCAGGGTCCCCTGCCCCAAGGACTGATCCAGACAGCCCACGGAGGAGGATATCCAGCTGATCGGGGATGGGGAGGGGGGCATTGGGGAATTTGGGATAACAACTCATGGTTTGCCCACTAAATAATGTAACTCATTATGGACAATAAATATATATTTTTAAAAAAGAAATAAAAGAAAGAAGATACGAGGAAAATGAAGGTCGGCTTTTGTGCACAGTTTCAAATGGCAAATATTAAAAGTAAAATAAATAAAGCGTGGGGAAACTCTCCTTTGGTCACCGGTGAGAGTAGCCAGACTGTTTACTTACACAAGTCTTATCTGAAGGTCAGAGATGGAATCAAAACCCTGGTGACTGCAAAGCGAAGCTGGTGAACACGAAGCAATCAGACTCGGAAGGCTTTGCTTCCATCCATTTCGTCTGAGGGCGTTTAAAATGACTCTTCTTTCTCTGGAAATCGTTCAAGTTTTAGGAACAGCCAAAGGTACAGGCTTCCATAATGAAGTCTGAGCAGATCTTTCTCCACAGGCTTCCTCTCATGGGGCTCCAGGGAGGATAAAGCTGAATCGAGCCTTGAATTCACATGTCCTAAACCCGGAGTCCTTTGTCTAGAGAACATCAGGGACCTTTGGCTATTTCTAGAACCTTCTCTTCTTAACTGCTTTTAAAATATCTCTACCATCTACCTTTTGACTGTCTTTCCCTGGGCTCAGGAAATCTCACATATATATATATATATATATATATATATATATATATACATATATATGTATATATACATATATAATTTTTAGAGTTCTTCCTTTCTTTTTTATTATTTTATTTATTCATTTTCAAGCAGAGAGATGAGAGAGAGAGAGAGAGAGAGAGAATGCACCAGGGCCGCCACCTTGTGGGTCTGGCCCATGTGGGTCCTGGGGAATTGAACCCAGGGCCTTAGGCACGGGAGGCAAGTGCCTTGAAATATATTGACTTTGCCAACTTCTCTTTATATGTTCCCTTCAGATTTCCCCCTCTCTAAATCATTTCTCTCCTTCCATTTCTTCTCCTTCAGGCTTTCCTCTTGTTCTGTCACCTCAGGGTGCTGCTGAGCTCATGTGGTTTTCCATGGCGCATCCAGTCACTCTCCATGTCGTCTGGGGTGTGTTGGGGAGGAAGGATGGCTCATGCAGGGAGTCAGGGTTAGGGTCAGGGGCCACACACGAGAAAATGCAGAATGTCTCAAGAAGATTAGTTTTCAAAATATTCTGTTTCGATGTAGTGCACCAGCAGATGCCAAACTTAAAAAATCCTCTCCATAAAACCCTCACCCCTATAGTTCAAACTGCCTTTCTATCCGGCTGCTATTCTTCAAGTCCTGCTTGAAATCAGCTCATTTTGAATTCGGGATAACAACTCATTATTTGCCCACTAAATAATGTAACTCATTATGGACAATAAATATATATTTTAAAAAATAAAAAATAAAAATAAAATAAAATAAAACATTTCCAGCGATTTTATTTTCACTTTTCATTTCCCAGAGGTTTTAAAAGATTTCTCTAGTTCGACTAACTAACAGGAAGACAGATACATTTTTTTAGCTGAATCTGAGTACTTCAGTTAACCTCCAAGAAAATGTATTTTACCAAGTCTGCTGTTAGTGGAGACACAATTTAAGCAACCTTTTGTGCCTTTCATTTGTAAATAATTTATTAGTGGATACAAATGGCCACCCGTTCTAACATGACAAAAATCAACAGGAGGCAAGAACTGGTGTAAGAGTTCACCGTTCACTCAGTGAAAGTTTTGTCCAGATTATACGAAAGGCATGGTTAATATTTAATTGCGCTTATAAAACCCTGAAAGTCTCTGGCATCTAATTCATCACAATGATGTACAGGGCTGAGCCGTGCCTTCCCTTCTGCGTGAAAAGAAAAATGGTTAAATTTCCCACTAATGAAAGAATCTTGGAAACTGGATCACTTTTAATGTGCTCTGTAATCCCACCTTTAAAAGACATAATGAGCAGCCATAGGTATATTTAGCAAAGAGTAGAGTGTCCCCCCCTCTTTCTCCTCCTCTTCCCCCCCAAAAAAAACACCCACAACTTTGCTCACAGGTTTTAAATCTCAGGACAGCCAAGGAGACCCGACAACAATAACTAGGTGTGTTTCACATGGTGCCCAATGGTATTTCTAGAGTGTGAAAGATCAGATTAGGCTGATCTTGCATATTCAGACACATACAATGATCTATTTGTCATTGCTCTTTGACCTTTATCTCTGCAGCTTCCTGCCAACCTTCTCCGGTTATTGACATGACAAATACCAGCAACAGCCGCGCAGGGCAAAGTATAACCTTCCATTTACCTTCATGTCCCTCAAATGACTTGTGCAGGTAGTTCCAACAAGAGAGGCAAACAATGATACTGTTGATTTTTTCCCCTTAACTTGCTAAAATGTTTTCCATTTTCCTCTTGTTCTCAGAAAATCATGCCAATAACTCCCTACAAAGGCAACGATTTCAAATGAATACAGGTAATTAGAAGTGTCAAGAAATCAGCAAAGGAGGGTGGCTGCCATCATTTCTGCGGAACGGGTGCCAGATTCTCTTTCAAAAAGGTCTTTGTCATTTTTTTAATAGAAGGTAATTAATGTAGACTAGAGGAAAATGTGAGGATCCCAGCCGCTTGTCTTTCTTGCCATAGAAATGGGACCATAAAGATGTTTTGATATCTAGAAACAATCTTCTGGGGTTATTTAAAAATGACTTTTAATTACAAAAGTAGTCCTTTTAGTATTTTCATTTTCAAAGAAAAGACTTCGAAAGGGCATATTTATTAGAAGACAAAGGAGAAAAAGTTTTAAAGGGAAAAAAATTATCTGGAAAGTGAAACAACAGGATTTTATATAGCTGACAAGAGTCGGGGAGGCTATAAATTAGCTTATAATCTCAAATGCTTCCAAGAGTAAGAGAAATAACACATACTGATTACCCACTTCTGACACTATGATACCATGGGCCAAATGAGATTGTTTTCTTTCCTTTAAGGCCAGAACTGAATTGATTATTTGACTCCAGTAAAGCCACCCTTTGGGAGAGATGTGGGACCCATAGGGGTTCTCCAGGGCTTTGCAGGACTGGGCCCTGGCTTCAGTCCAAGGGTGGGGAACCACCCTCCATCGATGGATGGGGAACATGTATTGGTCAAGAGAACGTTAGCACTATTGCCATTCTTTGGAAGATGAGGGTGAGACTTAAGTCAATTCTAAGATCACCTACAGGTCACAATTCCCCACGGTGTGCTGTGCCAATGGGACAATCCATCCCAAATTGGCACCACACAGTTCTTACGTACATACGCGTGGATCCTCACTTTTTCCTCCAGGTTCTCAACACACACTATATATATTTCCCTTTGGAAGTTTACTTATTTTTTTTAATTTTATTTTCTTTAATATTTTGAAGCAGAGAGAGAGAGAGAGAGAGAGAGAGAGAGCACCAGGGCCACCACCTTGTAGGTCTGGCTTATGTGGGTCCTGGGGAATTGAACCCAGGGCCTTAGGCACTGGAGGCAAGTGCCTTAACTGCTGAGCCATCTCTCCAGCCCAGGAAGTTTACTTATCTTGAAACAAGTATCAATCCCAACACATACAGAAACCTTGAAGTCTGAAATTAGAATTAGGGCTGTAACTCTGAAATGTTAATTAATATGGAATCCTAAACAGAGGGGAACTATACTATCTCATGCCCATAAAGAAGTGTCAGGAGACATGCTTTTGTTTTAAATATAGATGTGTCAATAAGAACTCGATGGTGTGAGCGTTATTATCTGTTATTGGGAACAGAGAGTACAGGGAACGTCTACCCAAATTCCTCGAATAAATCTTGTTACGCTCAACAAGTGAAATGAAATTTGACTTTTCCGCTTAATCCTCTATTTTGAGATTCTTTTCTTTATGGAATCCATACTAGCCACGAAACAAATGAAACATTTAGCTACAATTAATGTGTTATTCACCTGTTTCATCAGTTGCCAATATACACTTCTAAAAATAAGAATTCAGTGTGCTTTAATGAGTAAACCAGTCAAATTAAATTTTTAGAAATAATGAACCTGGGGCTGGAGAGATGGCTCAGCGGTTAAGGCACTTGCCTCCAGTGCCTAAGACCCTGGGTTCAATTCCCCAGTATCCATATAAGCCAGAGCCACAAGGGTGTGACCCTGGTGCTCTCTCTCTCTCTCTCTCTCTCTCTCTCTCTCTGTCTCTCTGTCTCTGTCTCTGTCTCTCTCTCTCTCTCTGCTTGGAAATGAATAAATAAAATATTTTTTTAAAAAAAGAAAGAATGAACCTGGAAATTTTAGAGTAAAAAAAGATCATACCACATGCATCATGATTTGTGTTTAAAGGATCAATATTTTTTTATCTTTTGCCTGTGATATTTCTAACATACAGAGCAGTCATAGATCCTCCCTCAAAGGGAAATGAATAACCTTTAAGAGAAAATCCAGGAAAACCTTCTCCGCTAATTTGTTCAGATTGGTGAAAACAATCACAAAGTCCAATCAATGTCAGGGAGAAAACAATCAGAAACGGTTTCCTTAGAAAAGAAAAGAAAAAAAATCACAGTTCCAAATCTGTAGTGAACTCACAGTGCTATGATCTCCGAACTGCACAGAGTCAGACAGAAGGAAGGTCTGAGAAGGTGCAGGAAGGGTCCTGTGGAGGAAGCAATGGGAGACCCAAGTTCAAGTCCCTACATTCAGACCACAGCACTCTTTCTTGGTGATTCCTGGTGCTTCGGAGCAGAGATTGGTCAGGAGGTGAGCAGTCTAGGCTCTCCAAGCTCTATCATCTGAGATCCCTGACATTCTGGGTTTTTGGAGACAAGACTCCCTGGAATCATCAGAGGGAAGCAAATCCTGGCTGAACACAGCACAGACTCTAATGGTCTATGACTGCTCTGAAGTTATCCCTTCCCTCCTTTTAAACTCGAAGCAGGATGGTTGGTTAGGATGCGTGGCATTACTGGCCAGCTGCTAAAGAAACGAAAGGAGCCATCTTCTCTGTGTATTGTGCAGTTTTACTATGTATGGCCTTAAGAGCGGATGAGCCTACTGATTAAGCACTGTCAAAAGTAAATGCAGGGCTGGAGAGATGGCTCAGCGGTTAAGGCACTCGCCTCCAGTGCCTAAGGCCCTGGGTTCAATTCCCCAGGACCCACATAAGCCAGACCCACAAGGTGGTGGCCCTGGTGGGCGCTCTCTCTCTCTCTCTGCTTAATAAAGAAAAAATAAAAATAAACTAAATGCAAAGCCTGTCGTGGTGGTGCACACCTTTAAGTCCAGCACTCGGGAGGCAGAGCAGAAGGGTTGTTGTGAGTTCAAGGCCACCCTGAGACAGCAGAGTGAATTCCAGGTCAGCCTGGGCTAGAGTGAGACCCTACCTCAAAAAAAAAAAAAACTTAGAAAAAGGAATGGCAAACATTAACACTGCTCTAACAGGATTATTTTTTTAATATTTTTCAAATATTTTATTTATTCATTTTCTAGCAGAAAGATACAGAGGGAGAGAGAGAGACAGAGAGAGAGAGAGAGAGAGAGAGAGAGAGAGAGAGAGAGAGAACGCACCAGGGCCACTACCTTGTGGGTCTGGCTTATGTGGGTCTGGCTTATGTGGGTCCTGGGGAATTGAACCTGGGGCCTTAGGCACTGGAGGCAGGTGCCTTAACCCCTGAGCCATCTCTCCAGCCCTCTGACAGGATTATTGATTATGCCTTGCTGTCCACATGTAAGATTCCAGGCAGGGCCCTTCAGAGCTGCTAGCCAGTAACAGCTAGAAAACCCTACCTGCTATGTATGGTCCATCATCCTGGATCCCTGTCCCCAAAACACCTCAAGTAAAGCTTGGTGTAACAGTCAGAAGACTTCTGCCTTCTCTTCGTGGCCCACAGCACAGCAGCTTTTAGAATTCCTCCTCCTCACATCCAGTGGGTTAATCGACTGGAATGTTTTCTCGACTTACATCCATGGCTACAGAACGACAGACAAAATTCCCACTGAAATCTCTTAGTCAAGTCATATCTTCCATGGAATGAACATATCTTGAGAAGAAGGACAGATGCTCTGAAGATTAGCTTTAGCCTCGTCCAAGTGTAGCTGTACAGCCCTTCTCTGCATAAACTGGGATAACAGAGCTGATGAGATGGCTCAGCGGTTAAGCCATTGGCTTGTAAGACCCAACAACCCAAGTTTGATTCCCCAGGACCCAGATAAAGCCAGATGCAGAGTGGCACATGTATCTGGAGTTCCTTTGTGGTGTCTAGAGGCCCTGCCATGCCCATATTCTCTCTCTCTCTCTCTCTCTCTCTCTCTCTCTGTCTGTCTGTCTGTCTGTCTCTGCTTCCTTGAAAATAAATAAATCAGTGAAAATAGAATAACACTTTTTTATTTTATATATATATATATCTTTTTTTAAATTTATTGTCCATAATGAGTTACACCATTTAGTGGGCAAACAATGAGTTGTTATCGCCAATTCCCTGCTGCCCTCCCCTCCCCTCCACCGGATATCCTCCTCCATGGGTCATCTGGATCAGTCCTTGTGATAGGGGTAGAATAACACTTTTGGAATGAGAAAGCTTGGCAAGGCACATTAATTTTAACTTATGATAGAATATCATCGTTTTGACCAGAATATCTGATATCTAAAATATGTGTGTGAGGGTAGGTGGGCAGAGGTCATGAAAATAAAATAGGGGATCATGAAAATAGGGGTGGGGAAAGATGGTAACAATACATTAAATTTGAAAGCAGAAAGGGGGCTAGTGTGGGGAGGAAGGGGCCCATCAGGAGAGGGCAGAGAATTAAGGGAGAGGAGTGGGGATGAGAATTCTGGCTGGAGAGATGGCTCTGAGGTTAAAGGCACCTGCTTGCAAAGCCTGAAAGCCTGGGTTCAATTCTCCAGTACCCACATAAAGCCAGATGCACAAATTGATATATGTGCCGGGCGTGGTGGCTTTTAATCCCAGCCCTCGGGAGGCAGAGGTAGGAGGATCACTGAGTTCAGAGGTAGCTGAGACTATGGAATGAATTCCAGATCAGCCTCAGCTAGAGCAAGACCCTACCTCAAAAAATTATTAATAATAATAATAATCATAATAATAATAACTGGGCGTGGTGGCACACACCTTTAATCCCAGCATTTGGGAGGCACAGGTAGGAGGATCCCCATGAGTTCAAAGCCACCCTGAGACTCCATAGTGAATTCCAGATCAGCCTCAGCTAGAGCAAGACCCTACCTTGAAAAATTAATAATAATAATAATAATAATAATAATAATAACTGGGCATGGTGGCACATGCCTTTAATCCCAGCACTGGGGAGGCAGAGGTAGGAGGATCACTGAGTTCAGAGGTATCTGAGACTATGGAGTGAATTCCACGTCAGCCTCAGCTAGAGCAAGACCCTACCTCAAAAAATTAATAATAATAACCGGGCATGGTGGCACATGCCTTTAATCCCAGCCCTCGGGAGGCAGAGGTAGGAGGATCACAGTGAGTTCAAGGCCACCCTGAGACAAAAGAGTGAATTCCAGGTTAGCCTGGGCTAGAGCGAGACCCTACCTGGAAAAAAAATTGATACATGTGTCTGAGTTTATTTGCAGTGACAGAGGGCCCTGGTGCACCTATTCTCTCTCTGTCTGCCTCTCTCTCTCTCTCTCTCTCTCTCTCTCTCTCACACACACACACACACACACACACAAATAAGCAAGTAATAAATAAATATTAAAACTAAAAAAATCCCACAAAGAAGTCATTAATTTTAAACCAATCTCAAAATAATATAACTCTTCATCAATAAACAGCACAATTTACACATTTCTGGCTAAACAACTATAACGTATGATATCACGCTTTGCCACAAAGATACCGGCGCATCCACACTTATTGGTTCACAGCAGCTAAGATACAGAATCCACCTGCATCTTCCTCACCAACCAGGTCAATGCATAGAGAAAATGAAGTCCATGTACATTTGTGGTCTTAATCATGAAGAACAGTGAAATTACACTATTTGCAAAAAAAAAAAACAAAAAGAAAAAGATGAAACTGAAGATCATAATATTAAGCAAAATAAGCCAGACTCAGAAAACAAATCTTGTGTATTTTCTCTCATGTGTGGAATATAGATTTAAAAAAATATGGATGACGAGATAGGAGCAGGAAGGAGGGGCTTAAAGGGAGGGGAGAGAAGAGAGGGAAATCATAAAGAAAGATAAAACACCATTTTCCCTCACGTGTGTTTTCTAGATTTAACCACAGACAACATAATTAGGACGGAAAAACAGAAGGGAAGGCAGAGGGGAGGGAGGAGAGGGGAAGGGTTGAATATGAGCAAAATAGAATATACGTATATGAAATGTCACAATAAAACTCATTATTTGAGACACTAAAATATCAATTAAAAATTTAAAAAATAATAACATCCATTTTGACAGTACATACAGCTTAATTTTTGCCCATTTTCCATCCAACTTCTGCCAAAGAAAAGTCAAGATGATCAGCCATATTTGAAAAAATCTAATCTCTAAGTGAAATGCTTGCTATTACCCAGTCCACAGCCTCTTGAAATACACTCAATCAGCTTTTCTTTCTATTAAAAAATAAATAATTGGGGCTGGAGAGATGGCTCAGTGGTTAAGGCACTTGCCTCCAGTGCCTGAGGCCCCCTGGTTCAATTCCCCAGGACCCACATATGCCAGATCCACAAGGTGGTGGCCTTGGTGTGCTCTCTCTCTCTCTCTCTCTCTCTCTCTCTCTCTCTCTCTCTCTCTGCTTGAAAATGAATAAATAAAATATTTTAAAAATAAATGAATGAATGAATGAATGAATGAAACGAGCTGGGCATGGTGGCAACCCTCTTAGTCCCAGGACTTGGGAGGCAGATCACTGGAGGAGGATCACTGTGAGTTCAAGGCCAGTCTTATGATCTCTCTCAACAGAAGCCACGTTTAAGTGTCGCTGAGTACGAAAGTGACTGGAATAAGGACACTATTAGCTGAAGGCCTCACAAGAGTGGATCTCTTTTTAAGAAAAGGTTTTGTACTCCTGCGGAAAGAAGTGTAAAAGGATGAGCGAAAACAGAAGTAAGAAAATACATCTTTCCCATTAACAAATGTTAATTTAGGCAACGCGCTGAGGCTTCATGTACATCTTCATCCCTGTCAGATCAGATGAAAAGGAAGCAAGTTGTTTATAAGAAAAGCTGGAAGTAGCCAAGAATTCTCTTGTGGAATTAAGGAGCTGTTATTTTTCAGCTGATGTTTTTCAGTTTTATATCTGTAATTCATGAGTCTCCAAATGGTAGGCAGAAAAGAAAGAAAGAAAGAAAGAAAGAAAGAAAGAAAGAAAGAAAGAAAGAAAGAAAGAAAGAAAGAAAGAAAGAAAGAAAGAAAGAAAGAAAGAAAGAAAGAAGAAGGAAGGAAAGAAAGAAAGAAAGAAAGAAAGAAAGAAAGAAAGAAAGAAAGAGAGAGAGAGAGAGAGAAAGAGAGAGAGAGAATGAAGGAAGGAAAGAAAGAAAGAAAGAAGGAAGGAAAGAAAGAAGGAAGGAAGGAAGGAAGGAAGGAAGGAAGGAAAGAAAGAAGGAAAGAAAGAAGGAAG
>PVHP010053093.1:0-10869 GCA_004024765.1 Zapus hudsonius
CTCTCTCTCTCTCTCTCTCTCTCTCTCTCTCTCTCTCTCTCTCTCTCTCTCTCTCTCTCTCTCTCTCTCTCTCTCTCTCTCTCCATATATATTTTAATTAAAAAAGAAAGCTTATTACAAGTGGAAAAGAAATACTATTATATTTCAGGCTAGGCACTGCTCTGACCATCCCCATCATGGCAGCAGCTCAGAATTCTCTCGCTTGCTGCCCTAGAATCAGAGGCAACCTGATTGCAAGTGTGTACTATAGACTACTTATTAAATAAGCCCTGCCTTCTGGTGAGGCAGGAGATGATCCCTTTAGAAATCTTTAGGAGGCAAGCCCTTCTTTGTCCCATGATCATTAACAAACACCAGCATCAAGGATAATCTGACTTTGTCCTGCTCTCAAATCTGACTTTATACACATGCAAGACTTAAATCTGTTATGGCCACAAGTACACAATTACCAAAATTCTGTACCCAAACAATTATTATTATTTCAGTAATAATACCAAAACTTAATTTACAGTAATCTAAATGAAAAGGAAAAAAATCCGAGGCTGGGGAGATGGCTCAGTGGTTAAAGGCACAAGGTAGTGGATGTGTCTGGAGTTCATTCGCATTAGTACTAGGCACTGGTGTGTGCCAATTCTCATTCTCTCTCTTCTCTCACTTTCTGCTTGCAAAAAAAAATTTTTCAAAAAAAAAATTTCAAAAGGTAAAATCAGCCAGGTGTGGTGACTCACACTTTTAATCCCATGACTCAGGAGGCAGAATTAGGAGGACTGCCATGAGTTCAAGGCCACCCTGAGACTACAAAGTGAGTTCCAGGTCATCCTGGGCTAGACAGAGCCAGATCCTACCTTCAAAAACCAAAAAAGATAAAATCTGATACAATACAACATGACAATGAAGTCTTACAATAAACAAGTGTGATATTCTTAGCAATGTAAATTTATGGGAATGACTATGTGTGGACATTAGTTACTAAGTTAGTTGAAAGAAAAGAGCATATGTTCACATAAGACTTAATAGTATTCTATATACAGTTAGTGTATAAGCAGCAAAAGGCAATATAAGAAACAGAAATTCAAATTCATCTGTTTTGTTTTCAGGCAGTGTCTCGCTCTAGCCTAGGCTGACCTGGAACTCACTCTGTAGCCCATGCTGGCTTCAAACTCATGGTGATCGTCCTACTTCAATATTCTGAGTGTGGGATTAAGGTGTGAGCCACTACTCCTGGCTCTTATAATTCACTTATTTGTTTTGCTTTTGAGACACAGTATCATCTCATGCCGGCCTTGAACCTACTAGGTTGCCAAAGAAGACCTTGAACTTTTGGATCCTCTATTTCCCAGGTGTGCTCTACCATGCCTAGTGCTAAGGATCAAGCTCAAGGCTTCATGCATGCTAAATAAGCACTCTACCATCTGAGCTAAATCTCCAGCCTCTTCCCTGTAATAGTTAAACTAAAATTGGACAACTGTTTCCAGGCTTCATATCTTCAGATAAAACAATACAGAAAACCAATAAATACTATCACTGAAACACACACAAATATGCCCACTATATATAACAGAAATTATACAAATTAAACAACAAAATTGACTCTTTGCTCATTTGATTTTTGGAGACAAGGATTCCCTATATAGTTCAAGTTGGCCTTGAGCTTGTGACCCTCCTGCCTCAGCCTCCTGGTGCTGGGATTTTATGCCTGGCTCAAACGGAACTCTTAACAGTTACAATCATAGTGCCACTGGATAGTATTGCTGTCAACTTTTAAAAATAAGCACTGAAGGTTGGTGTAATGGCTCAGTAAGTAAAAGCACTTGTTGCTCAAGCATGACAACCTGAGTTCTGATCCCCAGAAGCCATGTCAAACCAGACACAGCAGCATCTGTTAACAGTAGCCATCCTAGAAAATCCCTGGAAGTTCATAGCTAGCCTAGTGTAGGCTGCAGTGAACGAGACCCTGCTTCAAACAAGGTAGAAGGCTAGAACCAAGGCCTAAGCTTTTCTTCTGATATCCACACACATGCTGTGACGTATATGCATGTACACAGAGGTAATAAATCTTAAAAATATTGCTTAAAAATAAGCAATAAAACTGACACTGACTTGAGACTAAGTAAAGAAAACTGAAGAAAGTCATTGTGGAATATAAAATAGCAGAAATAAAAGGACAGGCATAAAGGATCAGTGAGATCAGAAGTCAGGAATAGAAAATTAAATATGGCCTGAGAGGTGTATTCTTTGTGAATTTTTCAGTCTTTGTTGAGGATGAACTTTTCTGACAAATACTCCCACAGCAAAAATGCTTTTCTGTAACCGCTCCTTCAACATGACAAAAAGCTATGAATCACATAGTAAATCCTTGGCAATTAGCTTGGAGAAACTGTGCTTAGAGCTCCTTCCCCCCAATACTGAGCTGCTTAGCAAATGGCCTGCTGGGCCATGATCTGACCTGTGTGGAGGGACTCTCCAGAGATATCCACATACTCTGCAGCTCAGTGCCAGCACCCTCCTGAGACTCTGAAGGCACACTTGCAAGTCTGCATGCACTGCCAGTTTCTCTTGGCTCCAGAGATAGCTCCACCTGCAGGGTTTCATTTTTCTGTTTGACACCTCAGTGTTGATTTTCCTATACAGTATAAAAGAGCTCTCTCCAGTGCTTCTCACACAATTACACAATTGCTCCATTATAACTCAGAAAAGGATTAATGATTGGGTTTTGATTGTAGTTTTGATTAATCCTGACTTGTTTAATTTATGACCTTTGCTGGCATCCCAAAGGCTGGGAATCTGAACACGCGCACTGTACCACTGTACTCTGAGCAGTGTAAGCTTGCCAAGTTATTCCATGCCTCATTAGCTACAAAAGCTATGAAATTTTAGTCCAAAATCAGCTCCACATTTTTTTCTGCATATGGACACAAAATTTTGTATGAGATTTTCATTTTTATTTAGATATGATAAATCCAATAATTAAGTCCCTCCTGGGTATACCTAAAGAGCTCTAATTCCAACTGGCAGGTATCTCAGCAAAACCCTAAACCCAGGCAAGCCACATCATTATGTGGTGACACTTGTTTCCCAGAGCTCAGAATCAGTTTTTGTGAAGAGAATGAGGAAAAAAAAAGTCTAGTTTTTAACATATTATAGCATTCTATGACAAATGTTTCCTTGGAATCATAACCAAATCCATACTAACAAAATCAATTTATACCATCATGTAAAAGTGTTATTAATTTTTGATCATTTGCTATCTAAAAATCAGGTCTCTATAACATTTAATAACAAAATATTTGTGAGAAGTCCTTTTACATGACACTCAGATCTTCTAGCTGACTGAAAAGTTTACTCCAGAATCAAAAATTCCACAAATATGCCGGGCGTGGTGGTACACGCCTTTAATCCCAGCACTCGGGAGGCAGAGGTAGGAGGATCGCTGTGAGTTCAAGGCCACCCAGAGACCACAGAGTGAATTCCAGGTCAGCCTGGGATAGAGCGAGACCCTACCTTGAAAAACCAAAAAAAAAAAAAAAAAGTTCCACAAATAAATGTGCAAAGCTTTGTTGACTTTTTTGTTTATTTGCAAGCAGAGAAAGAGAGAGAGAAAGAGAGAGGGGGGGGTAGACAAGAGAGAATGGGAGTGCCAGGACCTCCAGCTGCTGCAAACAAACTCCAGATGCCACTTTGTGAATTTGGTTTATGTGGGGTACTGGAGAATGGAACCCAGGTCTTTGCGCTTTGCAGGCAAGCACCTTAACCGCTGAGCCATCTCTCTAGCCCCTTTGCTAACTTTGAAGGTAAATGTGGTCCAAAGCTCATCACATAATCCAGTTACTTAAATCCATCATTTTTTCATATCTTTTATAGTTCTGGTTTTCAAATGTTTTAGAGGTATTTCAAAGTGATTCTAGGGCCTGAGAGATGATCTGTTCAGAGGTTAAGCCACTTGTTTGAGTTCAATTCCCCGGTAACCTAGTAAAGCCAGATAGATGCACAAAGTGGTGCATGCATCTGCTTAAAATCTAATGAAGAGGCTGGGTGTGGTGGTTCATGCCTTTAATCCCAGCACTCAGAAGGCAGAGGTGGTAGGATTACTGTGAGTTTGAGGCCACCCTGGGACTGAGTGAGTTCCAGGTCAGCCAGAGCTAGAGTGAGACTATACCTTCACAAAACAAAAAAATAACAAACAAAACAAACTTATCATTGCCTTCCAAACATACTGTGGGGGTTAAAAAGACAGTAAATCAAACACGGTGGTACAAACCTGCATTCCCAGCATACAGTATGTAGAAGAGACACCAGGAGGTCAACCTTGGTTACAAGGATATATGAGACCCTATCTCAACCCAGCCCCCCAAATATATATGTATATGTGTATGTCACACATGTATATATACATATCCTCTATATATTTATAGTTTAGGGATTATATTTTTTTGAAAGTAATTGACAGTAAATTACATATATTTATTTCTTGCAAAACTCTACAAATTTATTTACTATAGGATAAGAGAAAACTGGCTGCAGTGTCAAATTATCAGGGCACTCACACATCCCTCTAAAATTTCAAGAGAAGTTCCCAGAAACAGAACTGTAGAGATAAAATGTGTATGGTTAAAGATTTGGTAAGTGTGAGAGCTTATGCCTGGAACTGCTCTATGCTCCTTGGTTAGACTCAAGATTGGCTTCATTTTTTTTTTTTTTTTGTTGTTGTTGCTGTTTGTTTCATGCTGATTTTTCACCATTTTTTAAAATTAAAATTTAATTTAGCCAGGTGTGGTGGCACATGCCTTTAGTTCCAGCACTTGGGAGGCAGAGGTAGGAGGATTGCTGTGAGTTTGAGGTGAGCCTGAGCCCATGTAGTGAACTTTCGGGAAATTCTCCTCTGCCATAGGTGTGGTGGGATTACGGAAGCCAGTTTTTATGTGGGTCAGGGGATCTCAAATCAGGTACTCAGAGTTTCAGGGCAAGTACCGTATCCACTGAGCCATCTCCCTAGTCTTCTTTTTGTTTTTGCTGCTGAGGATTAAACTCAGGGTCCGAGGCATGCTACCTTAGCCTTACACGAGTTTCTTTATATTCATACCAATACTACGTACTACAAATATGCTAATAGTTCAGATTTTTAGAAAGGCATTTTAAATTCAAGTTTAGACAAACACACCTTTAATCTCAGCACTTGGGAGGCAGAGGTAGGAGGATCACTGTGAGTTCGAGGCCAGTTTGGAGCTACAGAATGAATTCTAGGTCAGCCTGGGCTAGAGTTGAGACCCTGCCTCAAAAAAACAAAACAAAACATTCAAGTTTAATCTTCTTTCATCAAAGGCAAGACTCAATATGTTCTTATATTTTTGGGGGGAGGGGAAGCAATTTACTTAAGCATTTTTGTGAATTACTTGTTTGAGTCACATAGTCACATGCCCACTTTCCTATTAGATCCAGTGTTCTTAAATTCACAGAGGAACAAAACAGACCACCACAGGGTTTCAGTAAGTGTCTTAAGGCTGCATAGTGAATGAAGCACCTTCCTGGAATTAAAATGTTGTGTCTTCTCACCTGTCTGGTACAGGAAGTGTGAAGGAAGCACTACTGAGGGAGATAGCATAAGATGACTATCTTTGCAAGGCAAAGAAAACAAACTGGATCATTCAAAGCAGCCTTACAGTAAACATTTAGGTTTTTTTTTTAAGTTTTGACTTTTTTAAAAAATATTTTATTAATTTATTTTCAAGCAGAGAAATACAGAGAGAGAAAGAGAGAGAGAGGGAGGGAGCACCAGGGCCACCATTTGTGCATCTGGCATATGTGGGTACTGGGGAATTGAACCTGGGGCCTTAGGCACTGGAGGCAAGTGCCTTAACCGCTGAGCCATCTCTCCAGCCCTAAAGTTTTGACTTTTTAAATAATATTTTATTTATTTATTTGAGAGAGAGAGAGAGAGAGAGAGAGAGAGGCAGGCAGGCAGGCAGACAGACAGACAGAGAATATGGGTGCACGAGGGCCTCCAAGCCACTGCAAATGAACTCCAGACACATGCACCCTCTTGTGCATCTGGCTGTATATGGGCACTGGGGAATCGAACTCTGGTCCTTCTGCATTGCAGGCAAATGCCTTAATCGCTTCAGCCCTAGATTTCTTTTTCTTTGCATGTGTGCATACCTGCCACAGCACACATGTGGAGATAGAAGAAAACCTTGGATGTCAGTCTGCTCCTTCCATCTTGTTTTGAGACAAGGTAGTTCTTATTTTGCTAAATAAGAAATTTTACCAATTATATTGGTAAAAGCCAACCTAGCTAATGAGCTTACTTCCACATTCTCCTGGCTCCAACCCCTACTGCCCTAGGACCTTGGATTACAGGTGCATATACCATGTTGCATCTGGCTTTACATGATATTGGGGAATTGACCTTGGGGTCAGTAGGCTTATGAAGCAGGCACTTTTAACCACTGAACCCCAGCCAAAAGTCATCTTTTAATACAAGAATTCAACTCATCTGGAAGGATGGGGGTCCAACAATATGGTGAGTTTCAGGTTAGCTTAGGTTGAGTAAGATCTTACTTCAAAAAAACCAAGAACTATGAGTCTTGGGTAACATAAATAATTCATTTTGCACAGTGGAAGTTTAATCATAGTCAATGGAAACCATTTTATATTATTCAAACCTAATCAAATTTCACATACTAAGTGAAAATATGTATATTTTCCCCTTATAAAATATCTTCATAGGGACTGGAGAGGTGTCTCAGTAGTTAAGGTGCCTGCCTGCAGAGTCTAACAACCCAGGTTCCATTCCCCAGTACCCTCCTAAAGCCAAATGCACAAAGTGGCACATGCAACTGGAGTTCATTTGCAGTGGCTAGAGGCCCTGGCATGCCCATATTCTCTCTCTCTCTGTCTCTCTCTCTGCCTCTCTCTCTCTCTCCTTGCAAATAAATAAAAAATTTTAAAAAAATTTCATAGGAAGAAAATCTTGACCAGTCAGGTGAAATAGCCAGAAGACAACTAATAACTCTATAAAGCAATTACTCATTTTTGAACAAATAATAGTACTTACAAACTTTATGCCATGGATACCTATTATTTCCAAGAATTTCTGGTCAAAACCAGATTGAATTAGCTTAGTCTTGGTTACTTAGAATACCAGAAAAAAACATTAAGTTACAGAGAAAAAAACCCCACAAAAGTTAGTGTAGGGCTGGAAAGATGGCTTAATGGTTAAGATGTTTATCTGAAAAGCAGAAGAACCAGAGTTCTTGATGTACCCTTTCTCTCTCTGCCTGTTTCTCTCTCTCACACTCAAATAATAAATTTTAAAAATTTAAAGTTATTTTAGACGATCCCAGGAAAAACAAAAGGTTCTCTTTAATAGCACAACTATAAAATTAGTTCAGAAGTGACACAGAAATTTAATTACACACTGGACAAGTTTCCCAACTGTTGAATTCAATGACCCCACTCAGCTTGAAAAAGCAAGACCAGTCACAGCTGCAATTCCCTAACCGAAGTTAGAGTTGCTTCTTCAAAGAGGGGACTGAGGCAGTTTAGGATGATGGGGCCCTGGAAGTAAAAGCAGCAACGTCCTTGGGCCTGCCCTTGCAGTCTCCACTCTGTTAGAAGTCAGAGAAGGCTCTGCCTTCTCCTTATCTCTTGCCTAAAGGAGTTCCATAGATCTGCTTTTCTATAATAACCAGAAAGGAGCTCTCCTCTAAGGATTAAACCTGATCCTGACACTGTGACTGGTCAGCTGAGCCCCCAAAATGTGGCATCAGGGCTAATTTGCTTAGAATCCAAATTTATGACACCAATATGGGTCTCTAGGTGGGATTTTACCTTTCTCCTACCTTCTCATGGACAGGAGCTGTTCATAATCTCTATTTCCTTCTCTTTTAATAAAAATCTCTCTAAACTTAAAAAAAAATGTAATTTAAACTGGGAGTGACAATGCATGCCTTTAACACCAGCACTTGGGAGATAGAGGTAGTAGGAGGATTGATGTGAGTTCGAGGCCACTGTGAGACTACAGAGTGAATTCGAGGTCAACCTAGGCTAGAACAAGATGATATCCTAAACAAAAATTAATAAATTAACCACCTAGCTGGGCGTGGTGGCACACGCCTTTAATCCCAGTACTCGGGAGGCAGAAGTAGGAGGATCTCCTTGAGTTCAAGGCCATCCTGACACTATATAGTGAATTCCAGGTCAGCCTGGGCTAGAGCGAGACCTTACCTCGAAAAACAAAACAAAACAAAAAAATAAAAATAATAAAAATAATAAATTAACTACCTACCTGTAACAAAATGGCTGAGGCCATAGCCCTTATGCTCATAAGGCTTTTTAAAAAACTATTCCTCAACTGGGGCTTGACTATACTGCTATACTGCCGCAGCTTGATAAAAGCAAACATGAATAAGCTTAATATTTAATAAAATCAGAAAGGGAAATTAGCAGTCAAGTTTTCTTACAAGGTAGTTGTTGGAATTGTCTAAGCCAATTCTGCTAAGAGACAAGGCAATATCCAAGTTCAAGAACAAAGATGCTTAAAGCTAGGAGCTACAAAACACAGGTCTCTTATACTCTCTAATGTTCCCTTGGAAGAGTGACATTCTCACACTATATTTCTATTTATTTAAAAAATATTTACTTATTTGTATGGAGAGAGAATGAGAATGAATGGGTGTGCCAGGGCCCCAGCTGCTGCAAATAAACTCTAGATGCATGCACCACTATGCATCTGGCTTTATGTGGGCACTGGGGACTCAAACCAAGGTTGTTAGGCTTCGCAGGCACTGAACCTCTGAATCATCTCTATTGCCCTATTTTATTTTAAAAAATATTTTTTGCAAACAGAGAGAAAGGAAAGGCTGTACCAATTAAGAAGAAATAGGAGAAAGCTGGCTTCTTCCAGGCAGTTAGTTAGGGACAGAAGCCCAAAAAGGAAACAAGGAGATACCATCTGTCAATTTTGGGTCTGATCCTGTCTCTCCAAGATGGCTGCCAGTGACCAGCAAAAATTTCCTGCTTCTTTATCTCAGCTTCCCTGTATCAGCCTGGGTTAGCTACTTGATTCCCAGCCATTCATGTCTCAGCTTACACATCAGAGCCTGAAGACAGGCTCACCCTGATTAGATGTTTGATCCATATAAAGGAGGTTACCCACACAGCCCAGTCTCTCTACTCTGTGATCTGTCTGGATCCTCCCTCCCTTCTCTCTTTCCTTCCTTTTGCTCCATGACCTTGCCTGAATAGCCATGTGAGTCTGTCTCTCCTCCTCAGCCTGGCTGGGACCAGCTGGGAAAGGGAGAATACTTAGCTTGGGTATTTGTCTTCTTGCCTTCCATCTGTGTCATACTTTGGGGGAACCCTCTCACTTTGATCTTAATCCTTTCTGGTCTGTTATCTGAATGGGGCTTCTATGTTTGATCTCCCACATGTGTGTGGAAATACCCCAGCCTTTTCTGATACGTTTCCCCTAAATGAAACTCAAGAATTATGATTTCTCCCTAAATAAACTCAATAATTAATAATTTAGTCTTCTTGAGTCCATCTTATTAATCCTTTGTTTAAAAAAATAGGATAAGGAGAGGTTGGAGAGAGAGCACAGCAGTTAAGGTGCTTACCTGCAAAGCCTAACAACCTGAGTTTGATTCCCTAAAGCCAGAAGCACAAAAGTGCGCATGCATCTAGAGAGTTAATTTGCAGTATCTGAGGCCCTGGAGTGCCCATTTTCTCTGTCTCTTTTCTCTTTCTGCTTGAAAATAAATAACTTTTCTCTTTAATAGGATAAGGACTCAAAATTTCGTGTCACGAATTTGAGGGATCCCTCCTGAATCCCCAAAATTATGCATCACCAGAGTCTCCTGCCACTACAAATGACCTCCAGACACATGTACTACCCCATACATCAGAGTTTACGTGGGTACTGGGGCTTCAAACCTTGGCCATGAGGCTCTGCAAGCAAGTCCCTTTAACCACTGAGCAATCTCTCCAGCCCAACATTTCTTTTCTTTTCTTCTCTCTCTCTCTCTCTCTCTCTCTCTCTCTCTCTCTCTCTCTCTCTCTCTCTCTCTGTTTTTCAAGGTAGGGTCTCACTTGAGCCCAGGCTGACTTGGGATTCACTCTGTAGTTCTAGGCTGGCCTCAAAATCATGGTGATCCTCCTACCTCTGTCTCTCAAGTGCTGGGATTAAAAGGTGTGGTCTACCACTTCTGGCTCTATTTATTTTAAAAAATATTTTATTTATTTGCATTCAAGAGGGGGAAGGAAAATGGGCATGCTAGGGCCTCTTTCCATTGCAAACAAAGACCAGCTACATGAGCCACTTTGTGCATCTAACTTATGTGGGTATTAGGGCACTGAACCTGGGTCAGTTAGACTTTGCAAGTAGTACCTTTAACCATTGGGCCATTTCCCCAGCCCTCACTCTATATTTCAATGTTAATTTCAGACTTACTCTCAGGACTGCCAGGTTTTGAACAAAGAGCGGAGCATGCTCAGTTCAGCCCTGTCTTTTCTTAGCAGATCAAGCTGTTTAGGTGCAGTCCATCCTTGTCTGCCCTATGCCATATGATAAGAAGCCTGTGCTAGTGGGAAGATGGAACTCAAGTGGAATGCTGGCAAGGCCACCGGCTGCAAATATAAAGCTGTGTTCTCTAATCAACTCTGCCAGTAGGAAACATAGCATTTTCCCTTTTTATGGCTCTTATGAATCCAAAACCAGGAAGAAAAATACAAAAAAAAATCTTTGGCAGGTGGCATATGCCTTTAATCCCAGTAGTTAGGAGGCTGAGGTAGGAGAATTTAAGGCCAGCCAGGAGCTACAGAGTAATTTCCAGGTCAGCGTTGGCTAGAGTGAGACCTTGCTTGGTGTGGGAC